>JAPEVF010000206.1:0-29748 GCA_029747585.1 Pleurotus djamor | reverse complement strand
ATTTCATCTAATCAATTTGCCATAGACAATCAATTTCTCATCTCAAAGCTCCCCGTYGAATCAGAGGCTTACTTCGATTCGAACTCTCGAMSCCCTGTAACTTGCTTGGCCAACACGAGGGTTGGCGTTCGCAATCGCATATCCCAATGGCTTTTTGACCMAAACTCYACGCCTCTATTTTGGCTCAGAGGTCGCCCTGGAACGGGAAAATCCTGCATCGCGCAGAGCATAGCTGAACAATATCGCAGCGAAGATCACCTTGCCGGTCACTTTTTCTTCTCTCGTGACATCCTTCTCCGACATTCCGCAAAGAATATCGCTACCACCCTAGCAGTGCAACTCTGTTCGTTCGACATTCGCCTTGCTCGACATATCGCCGCGAAGCTTCGGAATGATGCCAGTCTTGGCAATACTCAGCTGAGCCGACAGTTCCTCAAGCTTGTGATCGAACCTTTGCAAGAACTCGAGGCGGAATCTTCAGCCTTATTTTCACCCATGCTCGTTGTCATCGACGCACTGGACGAATGCTCAAGTTCTAAAGTCGCAGCCGAGGTATTATCGCTCTTGCTTACTATTCCGATCTCTACCCGCTTGAAACAACCCCTGCTCAAGTTTTTGATAACGAGYCGACCGGAAGGATACATAGTAGATGCCCTTAGCGATCGGATGAACTTGGTACAACTGTACGACTTGGATCTCGACGATGCTCGAGACGACATAGTTCAYTACCTCAAGCACGGMTTTAACCTCATCCGGCGTACAGCTCCTTCGCGATGCTTCGTTGGGCAGCGTGCGTGGCCAGACCCACACCTCCTCGARACCCTCGCAGAGCGGTCGAGCGGTTTGTTCATCTTTGCATCCACAATCTTGAAATTTGTCGGCGACGAGAACGCCAACCCGATCAGRCAGCTCAAAGTTGTGTTGGAACAAAGCACGCCGAATAGTCCTGGCATTTACGACACTCTCGACCGTCTTTACAAGGAAATATTAGCTCGAGCACCTGAAACAAGTACTCGATCTATCCTGCCYGTAATCATCTTGGCCGTRCGCACATTCTCTGCCATCAGCCTYGAGRGCTTTCTTGGYCTTCAGCCCGGCGACGTTACMATAGCTCTACGCCACTTACACTCMGTCTTGACCGTCCCGTCYGATCCAAATCAACCSATMCGACCATTYCACAAGTCKTTCTATGACTTCATGACYACGGAGRTYCGTTCTGGMCAATTCTACATYAACCCATTGGAACAYCATGGYYAYCTTACCCTTGCCTGCATGCGCACTATCACGATCCAATTGCCYGTTYRTCAGGACGTTGYYGACGAYCRTTTCCCTTCAACCGCWGTCTACTATGCTCTTCTTTGYTGGACTGAACATCTGGAMAAAYTAGACTCWTCKGATRAGGARATGGTGAAGAAGGTYACTCACTTCGTGAAGTCAGACCTTTGGACRTGGTTCAACGGATTRATCAARTTCCGCTTGCTTGAMRACCTTCTTTCGAGCCTCAGGAACATACAAGTCTTTGTAAGYGTSATCCGANNNNCNNCTTCGTTCCACAACCACAGCTYACGCTTAMTWCNTCCTACAGCCTTTTTCTGAAGAGACCTTRCTCTTYCTWTACCAACAGATAGACCATATGGGTGTTRTRATCTCATCACAGCACAGCACRCTGCGCTAYRTCGAGCCCTTRGGAATYTGCCARAATCTCCACRYRCGTGCTGTMGGCGTCTTTGATGAASAACCYCCWCCRTAYCAGTATCTATACCACTTGGGACAAATCCACCGTAGRATCTTCGAATTCTATCAGRGAAAGTACTCCGATAGGTTRGATCAAGCTTCCCAGTTCATCAGCCTTGCCTTGGAAGCCATCCCGCCCTCCCACACTGACAAGCCTCTCTTACTCGCTGAGATGGCCCATTGCTCYAGTTACSACGGGTTTTCCGGACTTGGRAAGGCTTTGTCCCTGTTCTCGGAAGCCCTYCAATTGATGGACGACAGCGATCCGAACAAACATGCTMTCCATTTTAGCTGCGCKTTRGTATYGTTGAAACTTTCRCAKTCCTCGAAAYGTCTATRCCCMCTTGAAAGYATTGACCARGCRRTCAAACATGTCCGGCTTGCCTTAGCACTCSTTCCTGATGAYCATTCTATCTCGCGTCCRGCTTATCTCAYCCAAYTAGGCGAATGTCTTYATGCTCGTTTYCGCCAGACRCACCATCCTCAAGATCGYCAAGCCGCCRTCGATGCAGCATCWTCGGCATCATTGGACCCASTKWCATCCCCTTCTGCAGCCTTTTTGGCTACCTACAAYGTTGCGAAATAYCAAGTTTCTGGMTCRTCACTGCCCGCKTATCTCATCTCTCTGGAAGCTGCCCGACGGATCTCTTGGTGTGCACTACCCATTGATGTTGCGTTCAAGTTGATCGACGCTGCGTACACGTGTGCTAGAGATGCGACATCTGAGGCCTTGGCGTCAGGTAAACCAGGGATAGCTTTTCGCTGTATCAGTCAAGCATGCGACCTTTGGTGGCGGGGTCGCGTGAACCTCCGCTGGCCATTTCTGCCAACCATCACTGAATCCACGGAAGTTTTGGAACTGGCATCGCGACTTGAAATGGGCGAGAAGGAGAAGTGGATATATCTCCCCTCCGACARCCTTCCTCCGCCTGAGGCCCCTGAAGCCAGATCAGCCTTGGTCGAAAAGCACCGACACCTCTTCAGYTCGGAGAATTGTYTCCCTGATCCTTTCGCCTCTTTCAATCTACCCRAAGGAGGCCGCTTGGTATTACTGAACGAGAGCTCCCTGAAATGTGACGGWCTCGTTTTTGAGGGAGGCGACCGGTCTCTTCATCCCCTCCAATTGCCAATTGTACCAGACGCTCTTAAAGCTCTTGCCATCCAAACTCGATACCTTTCTGAAGATACAGACAAACGTCGGGTCCTCCTTCAARGTTTATGGGACGGRGTTGTAGGTCCTACTATCCAGGCCCTRCATCTCGTGGTTCGTCGCTAGTCCGATCGTATCCATCTTTGATTAATTCTTTTTCTAGTCCACTAATGATCCCCCTCGTGTCTGGTGGTGTCTAACGGGACTCTTTGCTGATCTCCCTCTCCATGCAGCCACCAATTTCAATGAATCGCCTCACGAGTTTGCCACTGACTACATAATGTCGTCTTATCTTCCAACATTGGCTCCATTACCCAGCTTCTCTATCAAAGMATCCAAGSACTCTTATGGGTTCTGGGATATCGGTGCACCTATGTGGAACGAACGTCCGCAGGTTGAACTCTTCGAGAAACTACATAATCTAATCCCTTCYGACAAATTGCGGCCGGTACGCAGTGGAACCCCCTCCTTGCCAGACGTTCTTGACGAAGTCCGTCGTTGTGCTGGTGTCCATATCGCTGCTCCAGTAGAACATCGTAGTGACGATCCAGCGTCTTGTCGCTTCATCATTACCCCAGAAACAAGACTTGGCTTACCCCATTTGCGTGACGAAGAGRACAAGCCTCACTTCATCTACCTATCAAACTATCCCATCAGTGAGGCTTYCCCCTCTAATATGCAGTTTGGGCCTTTCTAACAARCCTCACRCATCAAGGTGACTCATGGGGAGACCAACTCGTTCCTTGTCGCGTGGGTTAYGATCTCTACAACATCGGTGTAGCATCTGTGATTGCGCAACAGTGGAAGATGACATCTGATGAAGCCACCCTGATGGCCAGTCGCTTCTACGCAGAGCTTGCTAAGCTTGATCTCGATGTCCATGCTGCTGCAACGGCCCTACATCGTGCATACATCACTTTACGGAATGACCTAACCAATGCCAAAATTGTCGCGAGGTATATACATATCGGTGTATGACTGCGTACATATCAGATCCTTTCCAACACGGTGTCAATCAATGGACGCAACGCKGCATCCTTGGTCCAGCACGCTTCCAGAAGCTCCCAGTGTTTGTCGGTGACCTCAGTATATCTTTTCCGGCGCGGTATCTTGCCCATCTGGATATCATTTTGGACAGCGGCATCCATCGCTTTGTCGAAGGGGATCTTCCCGCTGAGTACCTAAGGCAATGGTCAGCATTGCCAAATAGGATGCGACAASATCACCCACCAAAAGCGAGACCATGCCGAAAGAGTACACGTCTGCAGGTTTCTCGAAGTTGGCTGTCCCCATCCCCAAGGTTTCTGGAGCAGAGTACCGCATCACTCCTTCGGTTCGAGTAGTTTGGCCTGTCGAGGTTAGCAGCTTGGAGCGCCCGAAYTCGCTGAGTACTGGAGTCCAATCATCCTGAACCAGTATCGATGCCTGAAAGCNACTCAATCCCGGGTTGCGAGTGCCAAGTRACTGAAGGGACTTACAGGGACCAGACCTCCGTGTACTACGTGGGTGGAATGCAAGTAGCTAAGCCCTTGCGCAATGCCGGTCATCTACTCGAACAGGGTTATATGAAGAAGAGAGACATTGGGCAAATRTACCATACCAATGATCTTCGCTGGTCAAGCTCAAGYATTGCATGTTTCTCATTGATGAATTCGTCGAGGTCGACTGAGAAACGTGCAAAGACCAAAGCCACAGGTGCTGGATGCGCGAYGTGCTCGAACTCGCAGGTCCCGTAGAATTTCAAGATATTTGGATGAGACAGGCCTTTGCATATTTCCACGACGCGATGGCTGCGCTGAAGCGGCGAATAAATAMTKGCGTCGTGGYGAGCTAACACACCATCCAGAAATGTACCTCGAAGTGAATTTCTGTGAGTTCATCGCCGCTGGTGGATCCACGGGAAGSGAAGTGGTAGGCAATGATGGAGACATCCTCGTTCTCAATCAGCTCGTAAAATCCATCGTCGATCAAGGCAGCCTTACAATGCTCTCCTTGCTAGCCGGAGTGCTAATGGCATACGTCCCCCGGTACACCCAACGTTGGCTGGTTCTCTGTGTAGGGAGTCGGTCCCTGACGATGAATTTTGTGAGGTCCATGTTCGTGTGAGTGAAGCAAAAAAATAAAATGGGTCGCGGATTCCTCGTATTTCAGGCCACAGAATATTAAAATTGACCGCTTGTCGTACATTGGGACCAGCAACCCGACATGGCGTCTGATGCTTGAAGCACCTATCTGGCGGTAAGCGGGACCCATAGGGACCCACACTAATCAATAAAGAAAAACAAGGTGTCAACATGTCACCGGAGTCTGAAATTCTCGAACGCTTTGACTGCCAAGAGCAAGCACAAGAGATCCCTCCTGGTAAAGCGTCTTGTGCTCAAAGTACTGCAGCACCTGTAGACTCTGTTCCGTTCTCACCAGGCTGTAAGACGAATAGAAAACAAGGGGAGCTTGAAGGATAAACGCCGCCCGAGTTCATGGATCAATGCTCTTACGGCGTGGTGGTGCCTCGGGTGCTTTGGTGATCAATGGCCTAGTCTGGCAGTTTATTGGTTGCCTTCAATCGTTTATTGGTAACTCTCAAAGCACTACCCTTTTAGGGCTGTGAAGGGTATCATTGCAAGTGGGAGCGAGAGCTCTGAGGTGTATATACATAGCATCGCCACATTGTTCTTTGAGGGTTCAGTCTGCGAATCTAAGGACCCGGAAGATTGGTAGGAAGAACCTATATATTCGGCTGAAAGGCCAGACCAAGACCCTTCCAAAGAGCTGAAAGAAGTACCACCCAGTTCCAGTCTGAGAAGAAGGGATAATCAGAACATGGTTGAGCAGGTACCCGCACACGCCGATGACTTACGGGAGGCTCGTTCGAATGAATGGGGTCATGAGGCGGTAAATTTGCAAGCGTGTGGCACACTTCTTGCATACTAGGACGTTTAGCGGGATCGGCGTCCCAGCATAGCCTGACAAGTGTACGCAAGCCAGCGTTACGCTCGAGGTACGAAGGGATGGGCGGTCGGACTCCCTTGAGCATGGATCTCAACGCTTGGATATCGGTGTAGCGTATCCGCTGGCCATCCTTCCTTGGAGCTGGTGTGAAAGGCGGACGACCTGAAAATACCTATGTTATTGTTATCTTCGTCAATGAGTAGAAGTGAAGGAGACACGGAGCACTCACTTCGACGAGGGTCATTCCATAGGCATAAACGTCGGACGCAGTACTATAGGTAGAGGCCCGTGGCACCTGGGCATCGAAGTTATTCCACACATCGGGACCAATCCATCGAACCAGACCAGCCGGATGGACAGTGTCGATATAGTTGGTTTCGTCTTCGGGTAAAGCCAGAAGGAGACCAACGTCAGCGACGCGAGCATGAGCATCGTTATCGATCATTATATTAGCCTGGTCATGATTGAGAATAAAGGAAGAGATATTATGTGCGATGACTTACACCACGAAAATCTGCATGTATGACCCTAGGATCCAATTGGTGTAGATAAGTCAGTCCATCAGCAGCTTCTGTCATCTGAGGTGCTAATGAAAACAAGGAAAACCAGGGCAGAGCCAAACAGTACCTACCAGTCTTAAAGCCTCTGGGTTTCGGATATCGTTGTCCGCAGCTCCCTCAGCACCGTACTTTGATGCGAGGTAATCCATGATATTTCCATGCTCGTAGTAATCATACACCATGGCAGGGATGAAGTCGAGGCCTTGTTCCTCGTCTAGTCCATAGAATCGCGCAATGTTTGCGTGACGAAGGCGAATCCACATCGGGGAAAACTCCTGCAAAGCCTAATAGAGCACATTACGAGGTTGATAATGAGGACGGGTAAAGAGTAAACCTTGGCCAAGCTGGCATCCTTGAATTTGGGATCCATCGTGTCGAAAACCTTGATCGCGACCTGGGAGACACATAGGTTAGCAACATGGGGGATCGAAGGTCAGAATACCACACATTTATGGATGTTCCGTTCACTGTCGCGGTACCTGCATAAACGGCACTGTGTGCGCCCGTCCTGTGCCGCTTACGAACACGTTCAATCGTACCAAGGTCCTATGATGAGGGCATCAGTACGATATATAGCAGAAAGGTGGTTGCGCACATGCTGGCCGTCCATAAAGAACCGTCGAACACGACTTACATAACACGAATCCGAAGCCTTACATAAATCAAGGGCTGGATTTGAGCTGGATACTTATGGCAATGCGTTGTCAATGCGGCCGCCAAATGACTCAACAGGATCCGAAGAAATTCACGGTAATAGCTTTAAGTTAAGTGGATACATGCTATAGAACGAGACCTTTGGAGTATTTTAGGGTTGCTAAAGGGGAGCGACTACCGCGACAACTCAGATGGTCAAAGAGTTTTAAGGGCGAAGGTTGGATCATTTCTAAGCGATCGAGGACTGTCGTCACTTCCAGCCTCTCCTCGGGGGTAGATGACCAGCAATCCTCTTGAATCCTCCATATCTCATCGTTCATCTCACCAGATGCATGGTCCGAGCGTTTTGGTCGTCGGTTATACGGAGGAAGAAGAATGTTCACTCCAGGGGGCATAGGACGACCCTCAAAAGGTGTCCTTCCGGAAACAACCTGGAGAGTATTTCAACTTAGTGCTTGACCGAAGCAACACCGAAGGTTTAAGAGTGGGGATCATACCGTCAGCAAAGTAAGAGCAAATGCATATATGTCTGATGCCTTGGTTGCCGTGGGACCTATACCCGATACTGGGGACTCGAATGCGTCGGTGTCATCTGCAAAGTTGTCGCCTGGTATGAGGTGGAGTTCAGGAGCGGTGAAAAGAGGCGTCGAAGTAAACTGGGTAGTATATCCAGACTGGTTTTCCACGTGCGAATGTCCGAAATCCGCCAACACGCCGATGGGTTCGTTGCTTTCGCCAATTTTGACGAGGATGTTCGCCTATGATCAATTAGAACAGCAGAGCAGAGCGGCTTCAAGGGACTGACTGGCTTGACGTCACCATGTATGATATCTAAGGAGTGAAGGTACGAAAGCCCGCGGATTACATCGACCATCTTCGAAACTACTCAGGCAGGGTAAAGATAAGAGCAAAGACGAGCAGCGTACCAGAGGAACACGCGTTCTAGACCAAGGATTCCGGAAGAGGTAAGCGCCGATGTTTAAACAGAGAGACATGACCAGAGCGGGTGTCTCTTCCGACACAATCTCTTCACACCCTTCGAGATCTGTGCAGATTCCGTGGATTTCTAATATGTTGTCGTGTTTTAGTCCATTTAGTAGTCTGAGCTCCCGCGCGATGCTCTGCCAAGGTCGAAGTCAGCTGGAGACCTAAAAATTGTGCGGAAATGGCAGACCCGAGCGGCTTTTTTGGACTGAAGCCTAGGGATTTTCACTGCAACCTAAAGCTGAGAGGTCAGCATAGTCGGAGTTATGAAACTCCTCGACTGACCTTCAGAATTGATCCATCGTCACGGACCAACGTGGCAGCAGACACGTTTGCAAAGCCGCCGATACCAAGCCGTTTGTTCTTCACCAAGCTGACTTGATCATTCAGAATCTGTGTGATGCGGTCCAGTTTTCTAGTAGTGCAAGCTCAGCTATGGAAACTAACCTGAGGTTCGCGAACAACGTCGGGAAATGTAGGGGAGGCTGAGGCTCGCGGTGCACTCGGAGACGACGTGGACGAGCTAGGCTCACAGCGGACGTCGGGTTGAGCACCAGAGCCCGAGGCATCGAGGTATTGTAGTACTTTTCGCAGAGATGGGATTGCGGCTAGCATGTCGGATGTGGGTCCGTGACCACGGGGAGCTTTGCAAGTTTTGTACTTACCGCGATATCGGTAGGCGGATGCTTCCTCGCCCATATGATGTACAGCCTAGCAACCGAGAGCAGTGTCCCCGGTGCGACAATTGTAACAATACAAGGCTCGAAGTTCGGCTAGCAGGTTTCATCGATATCATCTTGATATCACCATTCGGAATCCTGGAAAGTCAATTACTGAAGAAGTATGCCGTGCACTAGAGCTTACCGGTTACCGCTTGAGTGGTACAAAGGGAGCACTTCGTTGTTCGCTGGGATACAAGAAGCAGTCAGAGTTACCGCTGACCATGGATTCAATGTCAGTTTCCCTGTTCATTGTTGTCAAGATCTATTCGCGGTCCCGTTTAGGCCGCCTGACGGCAATCCGGTCAAGGAGGGAAGTAGAGGATTTCGGCGGAAACAAATACAATGCACCTTGGGGAGTGGTTTGATGCGATCGTTCAGCGTTCAACGTTCAACGTTCAACGTGTTCGGCCCTTCTTGGCGGTCAAAGCACATGGAATTCGGACTCCGATCGAAATGCTTATGGGTCCCTGTGGGTCCACACCTGTGTGTGGGCCAAGATTCAGACGAGTTTGAAGCTTGAAGCTCGAATGACTGGAAGATGCAATACTCTATATCGGCTGACTATCGTTTCATCGAAAGTTGGGTACGATGTGACACTCAAATGAGCAATCGTTCGGCCTCGGATTGCCACCATATCATTTGCACAACATTTACTTGAAGTTACTTTTACAACGAACACTCTTTGTACTAATAGTGAGTGCAGAGAGAGATTCCAGCCTTCATATTGGGGTGGCTGGCAATAGTCTGGGCCTGAAAATCCGAAACGTAGGAAGAACATCCCAAGTGGCAAAAAGACGACAGCAACCTCGTGAATGGTTGAAGGATATCATGATATTCGCCCAAGTGGAGTCACTGACGGTATCGACTAGAGCAGCGTTTTATTCTCGTAGTGAAAGATTCCCCGCACCCACCGCGTAAGCCTACGTTATGCTCGAGGCAAGTATTGGAGTCGGTAACGGAGGTCGAATGAACGAAGTTCTTCAACTGCTAGTACTGACGGTCGGAGTGCAGTAGCCAGATGCTGAGGTGGATGCGAAGTGGCTCAGCGTGAACGGACGGCTGTAGATGACGGGGATATGGACATTCACTGCGAGAGCAGAGAGGGATCAGACTTCAGTGCTTCAGAAAAGGATCCAACTGTTGTGGGTAATTTCGCCCTGCGGATGATTCTGCCACTGACACAAAGTGCAACTCTTCGGATACCCGTCTACACGAGTTCAGAATTCATCATATGCGGGGCGAGAAGCCGTACAAGAGCTGCGTACCTCGGCCAAGCCTTCGTCACATACTAAGAGATGCCTAAACATCGACTGAAACTCAACGCCTTGTCTCGACGGGAACCGCGCAAGCTCTGGTAAAAACAGAAGGGGTCGTCAGAAACCTCATCCGACCGCGACGTCGATGAAGCTGTGTGCGACAATCCAGTCACTCTCGCTTACGAGCTCAATCTGTCCGGGGTATCATGGCGGATGAGTCGTCCCAGACTCGTTGGAACTTGTAAGGATTGATTTCCGTGACGGGAGCATGCGTCAGCGCCAAACGTGAATTTAGAGCCTTGAGCTAGCTTCAGAGTGTTTATGTGCTGAACAGCGGTTCCGAAGTGCTATAAACGTGTCTACGACTGTGGTTTGCGTCCTGTCACAAAGAGCCACGATGTTGGAATTTCTGAAGCAACTGACTCGCCATATTTACAATTTACATAAGGTTGGACATGGGGCTCCTGCTGGGCGTTGGCTGGACGACGCAGCAAAGTTTGGTGGCAGCGATATAAAGTCAGGCTCTATGTTTTTAGTCAAGCGTATCGCCGAACGGCGTAAAGACGAAGGTCCAAGAAGGAAAAGAGGCTTTCATCGACTATCGAACATGAGAAAGAACAACAGCCTACCGGGAGGGAGGGATTTGTTGTCGGCGGTCTTGGCGGTCAAAGCTTGCCACCGTTTCAGACTCCGATCGACAGTTGATCCGTGTGGGTCCCTGTGGGTCCACGTCCACGTTACTGCTCGCTAGGCACCACCCTGAATGCCCTACCAACGCCTCCTCCAACCCAGGCCCAAATGATACAATCACTACTTTTACAAGCTCAACAGCAGATTGAAGCCTTAAAGGCGCCATGTGCTGTGGATACGCCCGCAAACACTCACACCTATCGCATTGCAAATGTCAAACATCACCAACTATGTTACCAAAAATAAATCTCCAAGCCAGAGAGCAAGTGATCGCTGGGTCTATCAGGGGACATACACCGACCCCACCACACACGAGAAACTGGTAAGCCGTCGTCCCCACACTTACTGGCAGAGTCACGACTCACGATCGACTTTGCAGAATGTCTCCGTCATCGCCTACTTATTCACATCCTCCGACGAGCTCGAGGACGATGAGGATGTGCAATTCCACTTGACGGTGCGAGGCCTTATCCGTATCCTACCTGAGGTGCTACTGACGATTCCCCGCCTCCTAGAGAAGCCAACGCGTCGCTAAGATATGCCAGAATCTGTCCCACCCAAATATTCTCAAATTTTACGGGACATGCACGTTCGAGGAGACAACACATCCCTCCCCACTGGCATTGGTATTTGCGCGACATTCAAAGGGCGATTTGAGCAAGTTTGTGCCTAACTCCAATCTCGACCTTGCTTCTCGCGTCTCTTTAGTGAACTCCCTGCTCATCTTTCTTGGTCATTTCATCGAGCTTATTGTTCTCCTCACAGATGAGAGGGATCGCTCGGGGCTTGGATTATCTACATTCAAACCAGGTCGTTCATGGAAAATTGAGTCCCGTGAGTGCTTGTCGTTCATCGTCGGAATCGTGCACCCCCTTGACCAACGTGGATAATTAGCAAGTAATTCTAATCAATGACGACGGAGTCCCCGTTCTCAGCGAGTTCGGTCGATCTAAGATGACAAATGCAACAGGCCAGACCACTCAAGCTGCTGGTACTGCCCGGTATTCCGCCCCCGAAGCTTGGTCGCCTCGTAGAGGAACGTCCGGGCTATCGTTTCCTGCGGATATATACTCCTTCGGCATGATTTCCTTGTTTGTAAGTTATATATTCGTTCCTAATTCTGCGTTAGGTGCCAACTGACTTTTCCAGATACTCACGGGCAAAATACCTTTCTACTGGATGCCAAGTGATGTCACGGCCCAATATTCTATACAGAGTGGGCTGACCCCACCTCGAAAATCCTCCCCGCAAGTACCCGATGCACACTGGTCCATGATCGAGTCATGTTGGGAGAAGGCAGAGTCACGCCCTTCAGCCCAAGCAATCCTGCAACAATTACAAACATAATTATGTAGGGGTACATATAGATTAATACAAATTCTAGAGTAGAGTACATGACAGCTTTTGTGTGACTCTGATCAAAGTTCATATGCCAATGTGTATATACCTTGCAATGATTTTTGCCTTCACCGCTTTGCCTCGTAACGCAATGTAAGCGCGGTGTAGAGCAGTTGCAGCGCGGTTCGGGTTGAGGTCAAGCTTGCGTAGCTCAGCATAGAAGTGCGCTGCCATCAAGGAAGCTTCATCATCCGTCATAGTGGATTGTTGAGCTACTACAGATGGCACCCCGACGTTGTAAAGATCGTAGCCGACACGGCAAGGGATTGGGTCCGTTCCCCAAGCGTCATCTGGGTGGGATTAGAATATTGGACTCCACAAATAAAAGGATCGTCGTACTTGGAGGATAGGTAGATAAGTACACAAAGCTTGGGAGATCCTTGTCGTCGCGAAAGTGATGTAGCTCCAGAATCGCGCCTTGAGTGAGGACGAATCGACAGGACGCGGGATCCTCATGACGGTGTTCCGCTGGTGCAGATATATGAACGCCCGCGCTACGGTGGAGTTGGTCTATAACGGAGGATACTGTTGGACTACCATCTCGAATCGCCACGAGATTTGGGACGAGATTTTCTAGTTCCATGAACACCTGTGGTTGGGGTTCACGACCAAAGGGAGGGTCACAAATATCAAGAAACGTGAAAACTTGCTTGTGCCCGGATGTTGGGGGGCAGGGCAACGGCGACAGTGTTGGAAGGTACGATGATATCATATAGTCGGTAGCAAACTTCGGCATGGAAGTGAAGGTACGAGCTGCGTGGAGGGGGAGGTCAGCAAAGAGACCAGTAAGGCACCACCAAACACGGGGAGGCTCATCGCGTGGCTAGGGAGTAGTGAATACTTGACAAGAGCAAAGTTTCAAACAACAGCGTACCTCGAGACTCAAAGCTTGGATGACGGGGTGCACGATTAGATCCCAAATCTTCTCAAACAAATATTCATCATCATGTTCTGAAAGTTGCCGGGCTCGGAGAGCAAGGTCTCTCAGCGTGGAAACTTCTATGGGCACTTGAAAGGAATCCAAACGATGGTTGTTACTCTGGAGGAGTAGTCCATCACACCTTCGGGAGCTCGCATTGAGCACGACTAAGCTGCCGCCTGCAGGAATATTGACTGAAGCGAGCACGTCCGATGCGCATTCGCTTGCGCCGAGGAGTTGATCGAGAAGTTGTTGATGTCTTTGAACCAGGATGGTCCTATCCTCAGGATTGTCGGCTTGAGGTAGATCATCCGAAGGAAGGTATATCCATTGTTCTCGCTCTCCTAGTTCAAGTTGGGCCGCGAGCTCTAATACGTTGGGCGATTCTGTGACTGTGGGCAGAAAAGGGGTCCGAATGTTCATACGGCCAAACCACCACAGAAAGCATGCTCGGCGTGCGCAAAGAAGCGCTGTCTCAGGCTGACCACAGGCAATTGCCTCTGATGTGGCCTCCCGGGCACACCTGTGGGCAGCTTCGATCTGTTTGAAAGCCACGTCCACGGGATATGCGCACCAGGATATGCGTTGCGCAGCCTCCACCGCCCGAAGATACGAAGGGAGTGATGTTCCGGAAGGCGATGCGCTCTGGTACCTTGCAAGATCGTAGGCTGACTGAAAGACGAGGAGAGGTGAAGCTAATGGATTGAGAGTAGCTGCTGACGCTGCGGTGATGGCGTCCAATATATCGTTTTCTTGATGTGTCTGCTGGAAACGAAGTTCGAGACACTCTCCTAGATGGAGAAGGTATGTGGAGCGCAGGATAGAATGATCATGAGGAACGAGATCCAATGCAAATCTACTGTGCTCGATTGCTTGAGCGATATCGATGAGAGGAGGACGTTTTGGAGAGCGTGAAAGCTTTAAACACGCCCGAGAATAACTGATGTGAATAGTGGGTTTCTTTGGGTCGTTGGTGTTCATCGATTCCAATGCCTCCAAAAACATGGGTAAAGATTTTTCTAGACCACGTCTGCCGAGATGGCAATGGCAACGGGCTACCTCCGCTATCAAAAGGGGCCGATCCGAGTTATGGGGCGGGGTGGCTTGCAAGGCGAGACTACCGTATTCGAGAGCTTGATCTAACACGTCCCTGTATGCCCGCTCGTGAAATTCAAAGAGTCTGCGCTTTACCATACCTAAGTGGTATAAATATGAATAAGGAATGACCTGGTCATCGGTGAAGTAGGCTGTAGCGAAGTGGTGGAGATGCTCAGAGAGTCTCAACGGATCGACATAACGGAGGGTGATGTGCTGGGTCGAGATAAGAACACCAAGACGGTCCATCTCATGGTAGAGAAACATTGACAATTCTGGGGCGAGAGGCTAAGGGATTTAAATAAGAAGTTGCGAGGTCGGAGGCGAACTGCGGGACTTACAACTCCGAGAAGATAGCCTAGGCATTCTAGCAGATGATCCAATAGACGGCATTCGATTAAACCATCAAACCATGACCAGATACTTGACTCGATGAAATCAAATGCAGGCCCCATCAAGCCCTCGTCGGAATGATCAGAATGCCTAAAGTGCTCCGTCCAGAAGAGAAGAGCATAATGAATCGCAGAGTCTAGCGCAATGTGGCCAGAAAGATCGGAACAAAAGGGTGACTGCGAAGCAATTGTGCGCATGCAAGCAAGGGCCAGTTTTCCATGATGTTGCTCGGGATTGACGTAAAATTCTCCAGATCGACTTTGCGTAGTCAGAAAATCATAAAATGATTTATGGAACATCCGGATAGGCGCGTCTCGGTCCGAAGAGACAATCAATATTGAGTGTAAACGTCGTAAAGCGATGGAGACATCGCCAGGGTGTAGACCGAGAAGGATTTCGAGAGCGAGGGGAGAGAAGGGGCGACCGCCCAAAATGACTGCGGGAAGGATGGATTGAATGATTGACCTGGGGGCTCGTAGTAGTACGTCCTTATAGAGCGTATCAAGGGCTTCATAGATACCCGAACTCTCTGACAAATTTTGTTTCAGAACGATGTTGAGGCGCTCCGTTGGGTTGAAATCCTCATCCCCAACAAACTTGATGATAGTGGAGGCATAGATGAATAAACCCTTCGACCGATCGGAAAGGACTTGAATGGCGTGCGGCTCGGGCCACAGGGTGGGCCCAGCGAAACACTCCGGAAAGGCGGCGCAGATGAGGGCAAATTCATGCTTGAAGTAAATAGCAATATCGTCCCGGGCGTCATCGACATCATCCAAGTCGTGCAGTTCGATGGAGTGCATGTGATCTCCAAGAGCATTAACAAGATGTCTTTCTGGTCGGCTCGTGACCAGAAACTTGAGTAGAGGCTGGCCCAAGCGGGTGGAGATCGGAATGGTAAGCAAAAGCGATAAAACCTCTGTGGCATGTTTCGTATCCGAGCATTCGTCAAGCCCATCGATGATGACGAGCATAGGAGAAAATAAGGCTGAAGATTTCGCCTCGAGTTCTTGCAACGGCTCGATAATAAGCTTGGAGAACTGTCGACGCAGCTGTGTATTGCCGAGGCCGGCATCAGCTCGAAGCTTTGTGGCAACATATCGAGCGAGGCGGATATCGAAAGAGCAGAGTTGCACAGTTAGAGTGGTAGCGAAGTTCTCTGCGGAATGGCGAAGAAGAATATCGCGAGAGAAGAAAAAGTGACCAGCAAGGCGACCTTCGTCGCGATACTGTTCAGCGATACTTTGCGCAATGCAAGATTTCCCCGTGCCAGGGCGACCTCTGAGCCAAAACACAGGCTTGGAGCTTTTGGTGAAAAGCCATTGAGAGATGTGATTGCGTACGCCAACCCTTGTGTTGGGCAAGCAAGCCACGGGATTTCGGGACCTCGAGTCAAAGTAAGCACCAGACTCAACCTGAAGCTGAGAGATGAGGGAATGGTTGTCTGTATTCAGACCTGTTAGAAAAGGTCGAAAAGGATTGATGGATGCCTACAATGCTCTTCCGACTGAGAACCAATGTAAGAAACGTATTTTTGTAAAGTTGTGAAGGACGTACTAGGCAGGCCGTATAGAGTGTTACCGAGCACTATCAAGTCATAATCAATGAGACCGAAGGAAACGAGCCATTGATACACGCCGTACGTTAAACTGGGTCAAGGCTCGATCCAGGCGTTGGAGTTGGCGAAGAAAGAGCTCCGCGTCATCGGTACTCTCGAGAATTCTCCTCGCCTGACAATGATTCTCCACTTCCTGGATGACTCCGGTGGGTTCCTTTAACGAGCTACGACGGTGAATGAGCAAGAAAATGCACTCAAAAAAGTCACAACGCACATAAGCAAAACATCAACAGCTTCTCGAATCGCAGGTGGCAGTTTTTGCACTTTACAGGGTGCGAAGAGGGTTTTATAGTTTTTGAGGGATTCCCCTAGTTGTCTGAAATCTTCGAGGTTTTGATTCGCTAGCTATATGCAAAGTGAGCAAGCAGGCGTTGGGAGTGGATCGAATTGCGAATGGCTCGCCTCTACGCGTTTTGCGATGAACAGCATTCCTTTTATCGCGCCCTGCAGTCCGGGAGCAGGAACACCCTCCAGGACCTCTGCTAGGCCCTCCAGAGCCCCCATCAAAACGTTCCGAACATCAGATATCCGTTCGCGAAGTTTGCGGTGTCTCTGTCCTGGTAGCAATGAAAGGCATGTCCTTTTGAACTTGGCTAGCATCCACTAAGCGGAGGCGAGCGCCGGGGGGTGCACGGAAAGTTTGGGAACAAGTCATCGAAGTTTGAATGGTCGATATATAGGACGGTGGCAGGAACTTGGTACCGCTTTTGGGCTTTGACGGATACTTCAGGGGAGTTGTTTGCATCGACATCGAACACGAGGCAATCATCAACCAGATCGATCTCAGGAATACAAGGTCGACAAGGGGTCGAAGGGGTTTCAATTGACCGAGGCCGTTGTACGAGATAAAATATTATGGAGTAAGTATCCACATATTGCATACTCGCCAATAAATCTGGACAGAGTAGGTACTACGATGCAACAGTTTCCGAGAGATAGCATGTACATATGGATTGGCCGTGCTCAGCTCGATCAATTCATGAACTTGAGGAAGCGTAATACAGACAAGAAAAAAACTATATATCCGACTGATTGGCCAAGTCAAAATCCTTCTCAGTAGTGTGAGGATTGACCAGTCCGTTGTCCCCTGCTATGCAAAGGTATGAGATCGCATCCACACTCCGATTTTAGACAACTCACAGGCGGACTCGCTAGGTTATTGGTACCAGGATGTGGGAGCGTGGAGAGGATATCGCATACTTCAGGCATATTGGGACGCTTTGCAGGCTCAGTGTCCCAGCAACGTGTGACGAGCTCACGGAGGACAGTGCTGCTATCGAGGTACAAGGGGATTCGGGGCCGGGTGCCTTTCATTACACCAATAATCACCAATGTGTCCAAGTCAGGTATTTGACGAACATCTGGTCGGGGAGGTGGGTCGAAAGGGGGTCGTCCAGAGATGACCTATATGTTGAAAAACGCCATCAGAGATTGAAGAACGGTTCAAAGTGGTATCAACCTCTACAAGGGTCATCCCATATGCATACACATCAGTAGCAATGGTGTACATAGACGGTGAGAGCCGTGGTGATGGTTGACGGTCGACAGTAAGATCGGCCAACAGCTCGGGGCTAGCCCACCGACAGAGCCCTGGGGGTCGGACAGAGACCGAATAATAAGTCTCCTCAGATGCAAACGCTAGTACCATCCCCATGTCGCTCACGCGAGCATGGTATTCATTGTCGATGAGGATGTTGCTCTGATATATTTCAAGCGATAACCGTCAGCAAAATGCGGTTCTTGATAGATGAAGCAACGTACGCCACGAAGATTGGTGTGAATGACGTTAATTTGGTGCAAATACTGCAGACCATCAGCCGCCTCGGTCATCTAAGTGACATGGTAGCCGACCAGAGGGGTAAGATATGGAGGCGCATACCAGCTTCATGGCTTCAGCATTTCGGAGACCATTTTCCAGAGATGCAGAGTCTGTTCCGTACTTTTTTGCTAAATAAGTCGTGATACTCCCATTGTCGTAATAGTCGTACACCAGAGCCGGGAGATCGTTTTCGCCTTGGTCTTCGCTTAGCCCTAGGAAACGAGCGATATGGGCGTGACGGATGGGCAGCCACAAAGGTGAAAACTCTCGCAAAGACTGTGAAAGAGCTGAAGAACGTGCATTTTGGAGTTTCAATGTGACAGATGTGTCCTTACATTGGCCAGGATTTCGTCCCGCTCAGGATACTCGCAAATATTGAAAACCTTTACGGCCACCTATATTCATGGTTTTGAGACTGGCTGACGATGGTGCGTCGCATGGCTATACCTTCACGGTAGGTATTCCATCTGACGACATAGTGCCTTCATAGACATGAGTATGTGGACCGGGTCTGTAGCGTTTGCTGACTCGCTGGATTCGGCCGAGGCCCTGTGCATCGCTACTGAGCGGTGGTATCCGTGAGTGAGAGGGAGCCGAAGCTACAAGCTGAGTATCCATGGTGGGAAGGCAAGTTGGGAGATGGACGCTCGAGAAACACTAACAACCGCTTAGTCAGCCTACCGTAACGGTCTTAATTTAAGTTCCCGATTTCGTCAATAATATATAATAGACCTGGCTCTACGCATCTTGCTCAAGTTACAGTCCAAAATGCTTCAGCTTCCAAATGACCAGCTGACAGGCACACTATAGGTTACACGGTGATATACTCTAATCTCTGCAAGGGCACAGGCAACTATTGAACTCTCCGACGGAGGCCCCACCACATAATGTCGCCTGGGCCGCTCGGGTTCTAGCATTCTAGGTTTTCGCAACTTCCTTCACAACTATTCGGCTGTTCTCCGTGGTCTGGAGGCCATGGCCTTACATAGGCGGCTTGGTTGCCTTGGCCTGAATGGAATTCAGTTGCTTGAGAACTGTGTGAATATTTGGTCTCTCTTCCGGGTTAGTTGACAAGCAAGCTTCTATGAGGCTCCATAGTTCATCACTCATCTCTGAGCATGAATGGTTAGATTTCTTCGGAGAGATATTTTGACATGGATACATTGAGGCCGCGAAATCGGAAGGGTGCCGCCCAGATATGACCTGTGCAAGTGGCTGAGAGAATGGTACTTATACACCATCGTATTGAACCTACGGTCAACATAGTCAACCCCAGCGAGTATATGTCCGACGCTTTGGTGGAAACAGGTTCCAGTCCAAGATCTGTACGTTCATCGTCTTCGAGATGCTTCATATCGAGGAAAAGTTCTGGGGCCGCAAATAGTTGAGTCGAAGCTAATCGAGTTGTGAAGCCAGATTGTCCATTTATCTTCGAATGTCCGAAATCGGCAAGAACGGCTCTTGGTTTGCCAGCATTGTTTAGAGCTACGAGGATGTTTGCCTATGGAAATTGAGCATTGAGCTTCAAGAATGACCTTCAAAAACGAAGCTGACCGGCTTAATGTCTCCGTGAATGACATCTTGGGAGTGTAGATAGTTCAAGCCCCGAGCCACATCTCCCATCTAGATGGAGAAAATCAGGAGGGGAATGTCCTCATTCATGGAGCTAACATACCAAAGACATTCGACTTTCGCTCGCTGGGCGACCTCGAAAGTATCTTTCAATATGATTCCCCTTGCAAAGGGCGGTTACGAGGGCAGGGGTGAACTCTGAAACGTGATCTTCCCAGCCTTCAAGTTGTGTGCATACTCCATACAATCGTAGGACGTTTGGGTGATCGAAGCCGCTCAGTAGTTTATGCTCGCGGGTGATGCTCTGTGGGACACATTAATTTGAGCAATAGGCTTGGTGGTGTGACAAACCCGGGATAATTGTTGGAGATTCGCGTCGGTCGTCATATCCTGGGTACGGGGTATTTTGATCGCCACCTGGGGGTTTAAGCGGTTGGAAGGCTGGAAAGCAATTGGAGTCACAGAAATTTCATACCTTAGAGATGATGCCATCGTCGCGCCGCAGCTCAGCCAAGACAATGTATCCGAAGCCACCTTGACCGAGGGGTGAGGCCTTGACTAACGTTATTCTATCGTTGAGAACCTGTCAAATATGACAGTAAGCACCGATATGCTTATCCGCAAACAAAAGGTAGTAACCCTAGGCAATGTACCGTCAGGTAGCAAGAGGTTTTCGCGTGTGGATGATGATGATGATGATGATGATGATGAGGAGGAGGAGGAGGAGGAGGAGAAGGCGTCCGTGTCATTAAGATCAGTCTCCGATCGATATAGATACGAGGACTGGTCCAAAGGAGATTGACACATAGAGTAACCGTCCAAAAGCATAAGGTCTGCTTTATCGGTGTCATCTTTGAGAACGTTCAAAACATTGACGACTACAGGCAGGCTACCGGCCGCACTGGCTTTGACGTAATCCACGAGGTCCTCCGCGCAAAGCGCGACAAAGCCCCAGAATGTTACGTGAGGAAGCATAGTTGCGGCAGGGTGTTATATGGGTGTGGTCGTGGAGGGGGTAGATGTGGGGCGCGCGGTTTATGGAGACCGAAGGCATTATGACTTGCTTATAACCCATCACAAGAATTGGTTGAGTTGTTGTGGAAAAAGCCTCCTTCGATCAGTTGCCAAGGCAAATATCTAGGCCCTAATCCTGCCTACGCAGTTCATAGCGGGGAAGTCCTTTGAACGCAGGTACCTGACAACGACACAAGGCTGGTCGACCGTGGCGTCGAACTGTCAAAGCGACACAACAAGGGTATTTGAAACTCCGGTCTGCATCTCCGTCATCGCGCGGAGTGCAGTCATGATCAACCGCCCAAGTACTTACACCATCTTGAATGAACGTTGAACCCTCAAGACGTCAAGCTCAAGGCGTATGCATCTGGCTTCAGTGACCAGGTTAACTTAAGCAATCGGTCCAGGTGCTTCAGAGTTGAAGACACAATTGTATAGCCCTGCAATCCAATGAGGTGGGCAATCGCGAGTCCGCGAGTCCGAGTTGCGAAGTGGAGTATGAGAATGCATCGATGGACACGTCAAAGAGGGCTGAAGCACAGTTCATTGGAGGCCCACGGAACTATCAGTTGCACAAGGAACCATACGGACGCGTGAATATGATTTCGTGGAATAATTAAAAGCGATGATTATTAGACGAATTGTGCCGTAAGCTGAGAGCACTATGGAGGAAGAGAGAATACTTCTAGTTTTGTTACAAGGATGATGAGGGGTTCTGGTGTGCGCCCCCGCGATTTTCCTGAGCAGAATCAAGACCAGCGAGATACTGACCCCAATCATCCAGGCTAAAGAGCATGTCAACATCTGTCCCACGTCGCAGCCTCAAGAATACAAAGGACGCACCTTGGGCCTGATGGTGCATTCATCCAGATATCCATGGCAAAGCTGGGATCCAACACCGAGGGCATCGCCGGCGCCACCGTTGCACCCATACTCGAGCTCGCACCGGGTGAAGGAGTGTGTGAGAAAGTCTGTGACGACGATGGCGTGCTCTGACGACCTTGGTCTTGACGGAAGAAGTTTTGACTGCCAGTCGAAGATGTTCGGATATGAGACGCCAACATTGGGATGGACTGAACATAGTCTTGAATATGATTCGTGAACATTTGGTCGTATACATCATTCTCAACCGATTGAAGGTCTTGAGAGGTGTTCCAATTGAAAGTGAAGTTTTCGAGAGATGGTGGGAACAACGACACCGAAGGTCCTTCGTTAGCTTGAGATTGGTGTTCAGAGATAGATGAACCATTCGGCTGTGATGCCATCTTGATGCCTTCTGCGGGATTGAGACTAGACGAAGGAAGGTTGTCAACCGCAATCAAATTGTTCAGAACGTCCCTAATCCGAGTTGGTCATTGAGGTAAAGCGGATTGTCAGACATGTGCACACCAGATTCGTCCAGAAACAGGGGACCTTATTTATGGGATGAGTTTGGCACTTCGAAAGAATGGTCATTGATCTTACCACTTTTCAAACCTCTTCTGAAGGTCCATGGCTTTCCGAACGTCAGCCAAATCCCTCTCTTGATTGGTAGGCAGTCCAGAACGTTTTGCAGTCCAGAGGTTCAGAAGCAGAACAACCCCTGAAACGAAACTCGCTGCCTGGAAATGTGCATCACGTCAATATTGCCTGGTAAGCAGGCGACGAAACAGGTAGAACGTTAATGGATACTTACGCTGGCCAAGGAAGGGTGTAATGCAGGGGCAACACGGCCGCAAACATCTATCACGTTCAAACATCTTCGAGCTGCATTAGCACATACAGCCATGGAAGTCAATGCGAGCGACGAGGACGTTCGAAGAAAGGGTCTGTGTATGACAATCTGAACGTAGTAGAACTGGCAATGTAAATGGGCCGATTGCCTAAAGAACACGCTGTCCTCGCGACTGGGGTCCCAGCGGACTGTGATAAAATGATATCAGGATCGACGCACACAGTTCGAGAAGGACGTACGATGCTCTGGGAGTGTTTCTAACCATTGATTAAGGTTCGAATCCAACTGAGCGATGATGGGTTGTTCCCATTCGCCAAGTAATCCGAGGGCAGCCTTCGATTTATTCGAGCAATACTAGACGAAGTGCTTCATCAGCCCAAAGGCCACCCAAGATACGAGGCAAACGACATACAATCGTACGAAGGGCTGTTCCGAGAATATGCGCCAACCTTATGGAGCAATTAAAACTGTCAATAATAGACAGTCTTTGCTTCGGATGGGGATGTTGACTCTGCTCAACAGATTGAACTGGAGAAGCGATTTCATGGTATTCGTCGTCCAGGGTCGAAGGTAAATCCAGATTCAGACTGAGAGACCGTGAATGAACTGCACCGGGATGAAGGGAAATTGTCAAAAACCTACTCGTCTCCTGCGATAGCACAACTTCGCCCAAGCATAGAACTGGCCAAACGATCTGCAGAAACAAGGGTCCTTAAGGACACATTTAAGGAGGAAGTGTCATATAGGAAGTAAATTAACGCACCAGAACGCGCGTTTCCATGACTCGTCTTCCACTGAAGGTATATTAGACCTTTTCCTCCACTGATGAACACCAACTTCTTGCGCCAAACGAATGGCGATTCCGATGAGAAACCAACAGGAGTGGCTGACTGGTGATCCACCTAGAAACTCTAAAGCTAACTAGAAAAAGGCTGAACGTTCAGTCAAAACTCAGATGCGGATGAACGTCAGGGTAATACATACGCAGTAGAATTGCAAGTCATACAGAGTCGGAGCGTACAGGACGGTGTTGCACACGAAGCGAACTTGAGAGAAATACTTCCATCCCCTGGACTGCATCGTATCTGAGACGCCATCCAAGAATACGCGAGGGTCATCACAGTGACGGGAGCCAATGGCGCAGACAAGGAGCACGATTCCACCAAAAGCTTGGTGAATGAGGTGGAGGCCCTCTTTCATCGATTTCTCGAAGCTCGACCTATGAAGAATGGGATAGAACAAGTTGTATTGGTCAAAGTAATGGCCGATTAGAATGGCCATAAGGTCATCGTCAGGGAACTGGTATGGTATCGGTGATTGCATGGGATCGCCATCAACACCTGAGACTAGCCATTGGGTCGATGTAAGCCACTGGGATACAAAATGAGCGCACACGTCCAAACAATGAAGCATGCTAGGAACTCACACTCGGGATAGCCCAGAATTCAGGGCGCTTGTTTACGAATAGACTTGAAGCTTCCGCAGCATCCACTCTGATCCTTGGTGCGCCGTTCAGCTCGTGTTTAAGATCGATGGCATCCTGGAGAAGGGCAACACTACTTGACTTCCCATAATAAAGATTTCGCTCCGATGCCGACATCGACAGCCTGCGGAAGTCATGCATGATTTCCCACATCTCTGGATCCTCTTCCGTGGCTGAAGGTTCGACAGAAGCTTGTATCAAAGCAGAGAAGAATTGTTCATTTGGTTTGACATCCGGCGTAGAATCTCTGGGATTTGCATGAAACTTGGAGAGAGAGGATGGATCTGCGTTGAGGATTTCCGTGTCATCATGTTCGAGAATGAGGTCCAAGTCAAGATCGGGGTGAAGCTGACAAGAAATATTACCACAGGATTATCGTAGATAAAGGACGTTTTGACATACACGCTGGAATAACCGAGTAAGTCTTTGAAGACGGACTTCGAGTTGTTGTAGGTGCCTTGAAGGTGGTCAAGTCATTGAAAGAAATAGGAGGCTAATGACTGACCCTTTCAGTTCGTTTCGCACACGTTTCTACACGACGTGAAAGCGTCAACGTGTGTAAAGCTGTATTATTGGGGAGACCACCTACGGTTGGGCCACCATCATACGTGCAATCCAAATCTCTATCTCTACAATTGGAACAAGGACCACCAGTCTCGCCGCTCGGATCGCCTGAGCCCATCGAGCTTTAGCAGCTTCGCATTTCGTTGGATGAAACACCTACATCGAACTTGACTGAGTCAGTTGCAACGAGGGGACGACAACTATTGAAACTCACTTTTTCTCCGTCTGCACGAATCGCAAGCTCGCTGGAACTTTCGTTTCTTATGGTTTCCAGTGTGTTCATTCTCGTCGTTGGATGACATAGTGGTAATGGTGGTAGTGGCAAGACATGACTAAAATCGCCCTCGTTCGCGGGACGAACCTGCCGATGATGAAACGCGTCCCTCACGTGATTGACGGCAGCCAGGGAACGCGTCCAAAAGGTTCCATGCCCGAGAAACTTCATACAACCTCGACCATCCAACATCTTGAATTGCTTGAACATATTGAGGGAAAGAGTTGACTTGTTCTCGCAGTGTACGTCCATAGCAATAGACTGAATACAGCAGATGAAAACATCTAAGTCGCAACCCCAATGGTGGAGCATTAGTCAAACAAGTATGTAGCATAGTCCTTGGAACTAAAGCAATAAATAACCCAACACTTGACCGCCAAATTTACTCCGTTTTACCCCTCTTAGGTCCCCATCTCCCGAGGACATGGTTCGCTCGTAGGATGAGGAGATCCCTCAGCATCTCTAACGAAGCAGTGACAACGTTTAGCTTGCTGCCAGCAACTTCATGCCACTCCACGGGAACCTCGGTAACGGGTATACCAAGTTCTTTAGCGAGCAAGAGTAACTCGACGTCGAATATCCAGGTAGGGAGGTGTTGCGCTGGGAATATTTGTTGAGCTGCGGAGCGGGAGAATAGTTTGAAGCCACATTGGGTATCTCGGATGTGCCCAACGCCTACGATGCGTAGAATGGTGTGCAAACCATACATGAGGATGTTCCGCAAGACGGAGCGCTGTAAGTCAGAGAGTCAGAAATTGTACATAAGAGAGACTGACGGAGTGCGCACTTTGACGACAGCTTCGGTCTTGACCAAATGAGCCCTGCTTCCGACGACGAATGAAGGTTCGTCGGTGGAGCCCAACTTATCCATTGCCTTCCATAAAAGCTCAAGATCCTCAAACCGACTTGCACCGTCCGCATCCACCATCAACAACCGCTTCCCCCTCCCATGCAGCATACCGTGACGCACAGCACCACCTTTCCCAAGGTTCTTTTCCAATGTCACCACCCGGATATCCGACTTCGGGTACTTCTCAGCCAATTTCAGCGAAGCCGCAGTGGTTCCGTCAGACGAACCATCGTCGACAATGATGATTTCATGGGTTCGTCTTGGGATGGATGCAAGGTGGTCGATAGTGGTCGACAACATAGAAGGTAAACGTGTGGTTTCATTGTACGCCGGGATAACAACTGTTAGATCGACTTCGCTAGGTCCGTCGAGAGACGGAAGTGGTATTGCTTTCTTCGGTGACAATCGAGAGCGGTAGTTCTTCTCTGAAGGTTGGGTTATTATTGGTGGGGGCGACCAGAATATAAGAGCTAGGTACACCTAGACGAAAGACGCGTCAGCACTAGGAACAAAGCTAGTGTAGACAATTCCGAGTCAGTCGAAGGGGCTGAACCCCGACCCAAGTGTTGTCGTCTGCGACGTGGCGCCGATGGCCCACATCTCGAAGAACAAGGATGAAAGGGGTGTTCATCATCAAACAAACATGATCGGACACTCACACATACGACGCCAGCGACGACCAAAGACAGGAAACCATACAAAAGGATTGAGTCCATTCCGAAAACCTAGCTTACAGAATGACCATACTGTTCCCTGTCAATATTTCGAGAAAACTGAAGGTAGACAACGCACCGACGGTATTTTTTTTTCAACCAGTTAAACCGATGAATATCCACGGCCGCTGGTTTGGGAGAGCAATAGCATTGGCGGGGGGCGTCATGACTGCCACGACATTCGATCTCGCCAACGGTGCGTGTGAAAATGTACAACAGGAGCAGTCCTAGGGCCCATATAGGAGAAGTTGGAGTTAGTTACTGAAGCTGACACTCCTGGTTACGTCCGACCAGTTCTCCAAGACATCTTCCATCCTTTTTATCTTTCTCTTTATATCGACCTCAGCATCATCCCCTAGGATCAGATACCCAGGCCACTCTCTCCCACGGGCTTTGCCTTCACCTCTGACAACATCCACCAATACATCAGCGAAAAGGTCATCCCCTGGTGGGCCTAATAAGTCAAAACACGATGCTGAAGCCTGGCGAGCGCTGGCCAGATCATGACCCAGCTCCATCAGTCTGTTCTCGCAAAAACACCTTGGTTCCCGCTAGGTCACCCCACGCCCGACTGCCTCAAGCCTTACAGACCTCTCGCAAAGTCGACTATCTCTTATGATGCCTTTGTGTGTCGTCGACATGATGATTGAGCCCATACTAGACGATTACCAGCCGTAGATATCCTTCCGGATGGCCGCCTTCCTCCCATATCTCTTACTTTCCAAGTCCTTTATGCCGGCACGTTTATCACTCCCTCAACATCCTGCTCAGCGTCCGCGCACGGACCAGGTTCCTTCCAGCATATATAAGCCTGCGACTTCGACCCTTGCCCCCNATCGTCTCTTTCTTCCCTTCCCCCATCATCGTCACTTCCGCATCCCCGCTACCTTCCCCACCTAGAACCACATCCTCACTCTCCTCTAAGTTCCACATCGAAGTAGGCAATTTTCCTGTCGCTTACATTCGGAGTCTGCTGACGACTTGCGCATATATCCAGTTGACCCCAAGTCCCTCCTCTCTATCGTGAGTATGCGCGTTTTCTGCACCTCAACGTTGTGCTAACTGTCTTTTCCACGCCTCACAGTCGCTACGATCGCTGAATGATGTGGATATCATCGTGAGTTCCCAACCTCATTCCTGTCGTATAAGTATTCGTCGCTGAGACCCGCTCCTAGATGGTTTTAACGCGCATATATCCATTCCAGAGACCACAAGAGCTTCTCCCATGGGCTATATCCTCTATGTCTGTACTTTTATACCTAGTATTATATCTGTGTATCCGATACCTTTTGCCAATGATATGCATTTATGATTTGATCATATATTCACATAATTATCGGGACATCTGAGAATGACAAGCCTAGCCTAATAGCTGACCATTTCCGCGCGGTACTAATGGGATGTTGCCAAATTGGCAGGATGATGGTCGGTGCCTTGTAAATGCGGCCAGCCTGGCAAAACTGGTCAGCCTGGCGAAGTGGCGCCATATTGTCCAATTTCGTTATAGGTTGATCAGGCATTGACCAGACGTGCACCAGTATGTCGGGCTTGACAACGTATGGTGGGCTTGACAATGTATGGTGAGGCTTGACCAGCCCCATAACAGACGCCATCCGTTTCGCTGATGAACCAGTTTCAACCTACCGTTCGCATGCCGATGCCCCAAAATACCGTCCCGCAAGGCTCAAGAGTTCAAACCGGAGTCACATCACACCGCCCTCCAACTTCCAACCAGGATCAGGAGTTCAGGGCACCCTCCAGGGTTCAAAATAGGCACCACAGCATGAGCAATGCATCCCCAGATTACGACGAAGATGTGCCAGATATCTCACCGGCTAGGAAGCCCCTACATTACGACAGGACGTCAGATCCGAAATTCCAGCACTATGAACCCGTTCGAAGGGCGGGACAAGCTGTTTTCGTCGGCCCTAAACCGACCAAGCCAAGACCACGAAGCGTCCCACTTCAACATCCGTTCACGCCACTTTTAGAGGTACTTGAATCGTATCGAGCAAACGCAGAGATATGCCCCCTACGCTCGAAGGTAGCTTTGGATTTAATAGCAAGAGATCCTATGGTTTATCGGCAAGTCGGGGTAGAGAGTTTTCGCCAATATACCACCTTGGCTGAAGAGCAAGGTGTTATATTCTTGGGAGGCATAGGTGGAACTGCGTGGATTTCATTGGTCCCTAAATAGTAGTAAGGATATGACAGCTACGACTCAGCATCGTTAGCTACGAATACTGAATCCAAACTTGTCCAAACGCGCAAGGTGTCATCATCCTCTTCAAGGTCTCCCACTAGCAGAGAAACCTTCTCCCTAGTTTCGTCGTCGACGGCAGTGTCATGTTCTTTAGGGGAATAGATGAGCTCGCTGCTCAATAGCTCGCACGATGGCTGACAGTTCGACACTGCGTCCGTTACCGATGCGAGTTCTTGTGTGGGACACGTAAACTAGCGGCGATGAGAAAGCTTGCAATTTTGAAGACACAAGAATGACATACCACAACTTGGTTCGCCTCCGAGCCCTGAATCTCATGGAAATCAGACGCGCCCGCTTCGAGGGCTGCATCGAGGATGCCCTCTAATTCACTCCCGCTTTCTCCTGGAGTCACAGCGACTCGGATACATCCCTCTCGTTGAAATAGATAATTGACAGGCGCGAAGCGAGCACTGTAAAAGTTCGTTGGGAAAGGGTGGAGGCAAACGAAAGGAGACTAACCTGTGTGAGTCTAATATCCCTCTAATATTATGGATCGTTCGGTTGGTATTGTCCGTCAAACATTCTCTAACGGGAATGGACTGAAGTCAATGGCGACGCGTCGCGACAGGGTGTTGACTGCAGACACCTACATGATAAATCCCACTGTATTGAATGCAAGGGCTTCATAAACCAAATACTGGCCACCATGGTCCTTGCTTTTCATGGCCTGCGGAAATGAGAAAGGCTGAGTTTCGATTTTGACCATAAACTGGAGTCGACACGTACTTTTGCTACTGCAGCTTCTATGTTCTCTTTCGGAACGCCCTGTGATTTGACTCGCTTGAGAACGGCAGCAAGTGCGACGTTCTTTTCGGGATCGTCGGAACCACCATCTTGTATTTCATTCATGCAACTGTCGCCAACGAAAAGCCAAGGGGTTGCTCACTTCTTACTGCGACGACGATATCCTATAGACTTTATCAGCTCGCACATTGATATGCCCACCAGCACTGACAAACGTACTCGATTGGCCTTTCCGTATATCGCCCCCTTCCGGGCATCCATGACGCCCTTCTTCTGTTTGATTTTGGACCACTAGATGGATAGAATTTAGCATGTTTTGCGAGCGGCAGTAGGTATTTAGCACATACTTTGTTATGGCCGGCTAGTAGCAATGAAGAGGTGGAGAACGAGCGACATGTTTGGTGTCCGTGGGCCAAACGGGAGAGGAACATCGGAGCACGGACGCAACCCTAAGGAAGTTAAGCCCTAACCCTGAATTGGGTCTTCTCTGACTTAACATAAATTGAGGACCGACTCGAACTCCAAAGACACACCTCACTCAAACGATGGATACATCCAAAAAATCAAAAATTAGAGAACGTTGGCTTCGAGCCAGTGAACATACATATACAGGTCT
>JAPEVF010000205.1:0-71786 GCA_029747585.1 Pleurotus djamor | reverse complement strand
ATTTCACCAAATCGTCGTGGTTTACTCGTGGATGGACCATGCAGGAATTCTTGGGGCCACAGAAGATGGCTTTTTTCTACAGCAACTGGAGACGAATCACACCGACAACATACGATATCCTTCGTTATCCCGGTTCTCGCCCGCGAATTGGGTCTGGTGTACCGGTTGTGGACAGTATTGATGAAGATAGGACCCTTCACGCCGCGGGGCTCATGAAGCATTACGAATCCTTGGACAAGAGTAGTGATGCGGCCATGGATATCCTGGGACTCATTGGTCAAATGATTTTTCACGAGTCCCTGGATATCGAGGACACTGTCGGACGGCGCCTTGTGTTGGCGGCTTCAAGAACAGCCGATGGATCTGGCCAACTGCACAATCACTCATATTTTCGTGATCTTGGAAACTTCGACCGTTACCTCTACGAATCATTCAAGCCTTCGCCTTTCTACCTCATGATTCTCCTCGTTTGGTTTAAGGATCGCGAAACGACGATGGAGGAAGACAAGGTATATGCCCTGGTTTCCCTACTCGGTATTTGCCTCCCTCCTCAATATGGAGAAGGTTTAGTCTCCGCTTTTCAACGTGTATTGGACGCTACCAACATTGCCGGCGAGCTCCAGATGTCGCTTCCCAAGTCCATACAGTCAATACCCTCTCACTGTCACGTAAGCAACTTTCTTCTTTGACTTGACCTCTTTGAAAAGACTTCTCACCGACGTCATTTGTAGGTGACCATCACCCATATCTCTCGCGATAGATCCAAGATGTGTGGAAAGCACCAAAGCAGAGGCGGAACGCCCATTCTCGTTGACCTCGCCGGCCATGATTTCGATCCAGAGAAATGCCATTATCAATTACACGCAACAGGTCCTCGTCCAAACAGATACCTACTTTACATTGGGGCGCCGTTGCCTGGGGACGACGTCAAGCTGAGGGATCAGTTCAGGATATTCAACCCCGGGAAAACGCCGATGGAGCGTAGCTCACAGCTCCCTTTGCTGCTCTACACTGGCGACATGGAAGTAGTTGCCAGTCTCTTCGAGTGGTGTCATGAGTGCTGTTGTCAGAAGTTCTGCAGCGAAGACAGCATGAAGGAAGAGTTGGAGGAATTAGGCGGAGCGTAAAGCAGTCTTATAAACTCTATAAATGGAAGACAAATGTTTCTGAAGTGACTGATCAAAGGCACAGAAAAGAGCGATTGATATGTTTCCCATCATACTGCGTCACCTTTACCCACATGAACCTAATAGCGGTAAAACGGACCGGCAGGCGATTTATCTGAGGCATTTCATAGAGGAAGACCTTCAGTGAGGTAGGTCGGACGATAAGCTAGATGACTCCGACATTCGGCGTAGAGTTTCAAAGGGATTGTGGTCCAAAGAGTGTAGCCTCGCGCTATGAAGAGGGGTTTCTTGCATCTCAGGTGCATCAACGGACGCAAACGACACCAGTCCCTGGGCTTCTATGTCGTTATCGGTGGTGTCTTTGTCTAGGGGAATCTAGATCAGTACTTCAACATTGAATGGGAACGGCGTAATNGGGGGGACGCCGAAGGCATACGTACCAGGCGGATGACTCCGCGTTCTGCGTCTGCTGGTACTCTTGGCGTTCCGTTTACATATGCAGCAGACAGCCAACGAAGAGAGGATGAATAGTACAGCACACGATGCGATGATCAAGGCTATTTGCTTCATGCCGTCCATTGAACTCGAATGTCGAAAGGTGGTCAAGGACTGGAAGATGGTAGGATGAGTAACGCGTGAAATGGGGTACAGAAGACACACCTACATATTGATATCACGCACTATAAGAACGAAGACTCTAACATCTACCGACGACAAAGAGATATGATCAAAACACAAGGATACTGCTTGAATGTTAGGATCTAAAGAACATGATGATAACGAAAGGCTTACTGTAACCGTGGCAGTTATTCGGTCGTGGTCGCTGCCCGACGAGTCTTGTGTAGGGTTCTTTCATGCTTGAGTTGAAGCATGACGACGGTTGAGTAAGGGGGGCAGCGACCGTAATCGAAGAGTAAAGGATGCATTGACTGGAACTGGGAGCTGGAAGAATCGGTAGAAAGTGACCAGCACATACAACGTTAAGGTTAAAACGTCCAGGAAGTGATCTGAATACGCCGATCATAGATGGATTGATATAAGGTCCAACGAACGGTACTGACAGCATGCGGGTTTGATATGGTATCATACTCGAGTAGACAAGGACAAAAATAGCAAGAGGTAGCGGAAGTACGAAAGGCCAAGGGAGAAAGGAAAAGTTCAAGGTCAACCGGAAAGGAAGCAGCCAGAGTCCGCGGGAAAACAAACTCAAACTACGACGTCGCAATTTTACGACGTATAAACAGACACGGAAGAAGAGGGAAGAAGGAAAAGCACTCAGTACTGAGTACTGAGGACTGGGTTGGGTATACAAGTCCGAGGAGGAGGAGTGATCGGGGCTACCTGTCACTTTTGCGTCTGCCATCTGTGCAGTGCTTCAAGCACCGAGCATGGACAGGTAGGAACGCCGTGAAAACCAAGAGAATCTCCTGGGGTAGTGGCGGCGGAGTGTTCGCACTATTGAGTGAAGCTTCCGTACGCGTCGATTTCTCTTGAGGTTTTCTTCGTCGTCAACCTCCAACCCCAGTCTGAGTAGCCCGTCAATCCCCATCAACACTGACAAGTCAACCGCAAAGGAGACCACAACAAAAGCCAGCGGCGTTGCGGCGTTGAATGCTGGCGGAGGGGATGTTGAAGGAGCGTAGGCCAAGGAGTTCACGTATTGTGCTCGGGACAAAGGCAGGAGAGTACACTCGGAAGATGAATGGCGTACTGACCAGTCGGTGGGGTCTCTTCTTCCTTCGATCATCATGCTCAAGGCCGTTGTCGAGGGTTTGCTCCAGAGGTGCACAGCAGCAATGAAATCTGCATCATCCTCGTCGTCAATCCCTGAAGTAGCATCGAAGAGTGGTCGTCTACCGGTTTGAGGAGCTCCCAGCGTCAGGGCCTCCGTGTGTGGGAGGGCAAATACGACACAGAGATCATGGCGAGACGGCGTAGAGGGTGGTGGTGGTGGTGGTGGTGGTTGATATAAGCACTTGAACAGTCCATTCCAACGATAGCAAGCATCGGTATCGGTACTGAACCCACACCAGACCCAGCACTAGTACCCCCACTCATCGCATGACCTCGCAGCCATCGTAACTTCGAATTCCCATTGCTCCCTTGCTCGAGCCAGGATCCAGCTCTATGATCCACAGCCCTAAGCCACCATTGAAAAGCTGGCAGATGCGGGGTTTGTCATATTGCAGAATCGACGTGGTTCCTGCGGATAAGGGGATTGATATTGAAGGGAATGGACGAGGGAAAAGAGGTGTCAATGCGAGGGAAGACACGGGTTGCGGAGGGATGAGCAGCGATGAGCAAAGCAACCACGTGGGGATGCGTCTTCTTCTCTTCCGTCGAGGTGAGTTCGACGCCTGTCTTCTTCGCCAACCACCAAGGAGACACTGTTCAACATCCTTTCTAGCGCGGTGTTCTTTGTCCTCCACCTCCCGCCAACCTTCTCAGCATCTATGATTGCCTCATGTACCCAGCTCTTGAGCCAGTTTCTTGACGTAAAAGGGAGCAGCTCTGTGTGGTAGCAATGTGAGCGCGCAGGAACGGAGGACGTATACGGCGGAGGGAGATGTATGCCAAGGGAAGGAGCAGGAAGGTGATTGGTGGGGTTCGTTCTGGAATGGATGTAGACGATGAAGAAGGTGGCGGGGTTGGACAAAGAGAACGGATCCCAGCCCCAGCAGAGCCAACGCTGGTGGTGCTGGGTGTGTTTATGGATCTGACGAAGGTTGGACTGGTCCTGGTCCTGGTGTTTTCCGGACCTTCATCCTCGAGAACCCCTCGATTCATCAAGAAGGTGGTGACAATCGAGTAGCGATATGGCTGGTAGCCGTGAGCGTGTAGGTATTGCATTGTCTTCATCCCCCTCCCAATCTCTCTCCTCCCAATTCTCTCTCAAGGTCCGGGCATGCAAAAGGTACTACTCGTCTCCTTAATTTGCTTTGAGGGTAATCGAAGCCTGGGGGTGTTATGGGTCAATCAACGGACACGCGGGAGGCGACGATGGGTGGCGTAGAGATGACGTGCATGCCGTTGACTTGACTTCGTAGGTGGCTCACTCTCTTCGATTGGAGGTTGCATATGCGAGGAGAGGTTTCGATTCTTGATTGAGCGAACGGACGAATGCGCCGAGGTCGAGGTGGGTGCGCAATCAGTTGGGGTCGGACATCTGAGAGCAATCTTCCTGTCAGCATGAAGGTATGATGGAGCATTTGGAGAGGGAGAGAGGGGGGGAGAATACGATGGTGAGAGCAAGAGACATGCGTACATGGTGGACCCCAGCACGATGCTGTCACCTCCACAGCCCCGTCCATGCGTCGGGATCGTAAGAAGCTAGAGATTTCGCGTCGCGGGTATAATTTCGAGTCTTCGACATCAAGATCGAGAGATGAACTGAGATGTGTGCACAGAGGCGGCCTGGGCAACAATCAGACAACGTATGGATGGGATGTCGCGTATTCAAAAGAAGCAGAAGCTCACATGATACATCATGCATCATGGCGTCCTAGCTCGGACTCGGTGCGTAGACGTCGACAGTGGTCTGCGAAAAAGTCATAAGAAAGAATTGAAGCCAAAATTCGTGGGTAATGAGATAGCAGTTCTTGGCATTCTCACGCCACCGCTAAGTCTACCCTTCAGCTTCAGGCTCGGTCTCGCCTTCCTTTCCTGTAAGCAACCATCTGGGACTCACGTTAGCCCTTCGTACAGGTCTGTTCTTCGCCGACTTCGTGCTGAAAACTACTGAACTCTATTAAGTACCGCAGCTCAAGAATGGGCAACTTCGACGTCCGCTGAATCTTAAGATTCCTCAGTTTTTTACATCGTATTCTTATGGTCTAGGACAGTTCTAGGATGGACGTGACTCATACCAAATATACGGGGCTTGAACTTGGCTCCATTTCTTGAACTCGTTTTACCATCCGCATCCTGAAATCATCCGAGAGGGACTCCCAAGGACGATGGGGCTAAACGCTCGAAGATGGCTGTACTCTACTCTCCTCCTTGGTTGCGATTTCTAGACGTCCTTTTACCCAAGGACCTGGAAAGTTTGAAGCGCGCCTGCCTATCCCCAAGGCCAACTCGGTTGATACCCAGACATTGAGCATTGAGGACTTATTCGCAGGTAGGCCGTTAGTAAACTCTTGAAATTTTCCCTGCTTTCTGATCTACGCCAACAACTTCGGGCAATCGCAATCAATCATAATCAATCAGCGTTCTGTACGAACGAACGAACTACGAACGCCTTCCACACCATCATCATTGACCTAAAAGATACCCGTGTCGATGCGAAAGGTCGCTTTGTAGACGAGCTACTCTACAGGCTTCGTACTGGTGATTCTCAGTGATGGCTTCTTGTCACAAACGGTGATTCTGATTTTTCGCCGTCTGATCGTCGCTTTCCTATCCTCTATAAACATAAGCTCTTGACATGATGCTCCCTTGACTCGTTTCTTACAATGATACCCCCCATCATACCATCCTCTTCTCCATGCGAGGTAGCGGTAAGCACTTACCCACTAAATGATCCTGCCTCTAACGTATCGCTGATACTTTTAATTTCCAACCTAGAAACCGGTTCCCTCGTCTCCACTCCCACAAGGACACTCTCAAGACAGCCATGTCCCATCTATGGCACGCGTTCAGCCCACCGATGTGTGGACTAGCCTCAATACGCACTCATCACCCGCCGCTGCTGAGGCTTTCCCTGCTCCAGACCGGCAGGCTTCCATTATAATCCTTGTACAGGCCGATAACATCGCGACTGTCACGTCCACGTCCATACGCCTTGGTACGGGGGAGACTCCCACCAGCCAGACGCTCGGTGTCTTGCAAGCAGCGGAAAGCAGGGAAAGAGTCATTGTGGGACTTGCTGCGTCGACGTCTGTTCTCGCTGGCTTCATCATTGGGTACCTCGTTCATCGAGTCCGCCGACGGTTCTTCACCCGTCAAAGGACAATGGGAAAGCTGAAAATTGCGGAATGCGAGTCGAAAGGTGTGTGTTGACATGGTTCTTTGATATGATGGGTTGCTGATGTGGGGAACCGACGGGATCAGTGAGCGTGACGGAAGAAGTACCCGCTTCGCCACCTCAAACCAGACCCATCAATTCTGTCCACTCGGAAACAGAGAATTCATCACCACACACAGTGTCTCCAAGCTCGCCTCAAAGCCTAGCTCGCGATGGAACGGGTTCAAACGACGATCCATTTGATGATATTCGACGGGCTTCAAAGACATCTAGTCTACCTTCATATCGGTCAGAGGATCCAGAGCGAAGGTCGTCCGATAGGATCGAATGAAATTTTGAATATACACAGCGAGCTACTTTCCGCGCTCGGTCTATAGATTCGTGACCGAAGGACTTGGGCAGTCTGTCCTCGTAATACCCAGCCCTTCAATTATAACATAACTTCGGGGCGTACCTGTTTTCAGTTGATCAGGGCACGCTGTGGGATTGAATCAAAGGAGCCATGAACCTCATCGCAATTTGCTGGTCATGCATAGCCCGTTCAACATTCAAGATTCAATGTCCTCAGTTCAGGCTGGCTATTCGGTCATTGTCACTGACCCAGCAAGTATTGTGAAGGCCTCCTTTAGGACTGATTTGACGCATGACGACGTTTGAGAAAACGCGGCAACGATCGTAAACGTTGAACAATACAGGATACATAGGCTATAACTGGGAGCAGGGAGAATCGGTAGAAAGTGAGACTAGTGGACGCGATGCTAAGGTTCAGGAGGTGATCTGAATACAGCGATCATAGATAGACTGGAGGTCAAACGAGCAGTGTTGATGTGTACGGGTTTGGTATCGTATTGTACGAGAGAGAGACAGGAAAAACAAACAAATGTCATGAAGGTGCGAAAGACCAGATGAGAAAGAGGAAAACCCCATAAAGGAAGTGACAAGAGTCCTCGGGAAGGTGGACGACATGGCTCAAGTATATAGCGGATAGACAGAGATGAACCAAACAGACAAAGAGAGAGATGAAAGAAGGGAGATGTGTGGGTGTAGAAGAACGTCCATGGCTACCCCGGGACGTCACTTCTGCTTCTACTATTTGTGGAGAAGAGTTCCTTCTCCAAGCACCAAAGATGGAGGGAGCGCCCGAGTCACTGAGAGAAGCTCTCTCCTTCAATGGACATTGGCGAAGGAATGCTCTGCTCGCGTTGCTGAAGGGGAACCAAGGAGACCTTCATTGAGACGTTGAAATCGAGCCCGAGGTCAGTTGAAAACGACGCTTCCGTACGGAAGGTCAACGCGTCGATGTTCCTCTGAGGGACCCCATGGTCATGTTCAGCTTCCTGGGTGCGGCTAGCCACATACACCACTGGGTCCCGATGGTAACGAAGGTGATACGGACACACTCATCGTCCATAGCCCCATCGCTCTTCGTCGCCAACGACAGCCAGACATACCCTGCACCCGAAGCCAACGGAGACAAGCCAGCTACAAAGTGTACCGTAGCGGAAGAGCTAGAGGTGTTGGGGGGAGAAGAGCTTGAACGTCGAGATACGAAGGCAAGGTAAGAGAGAGGTCGATATCTTGTAGCGTGGACATAGCCGAGGGATGGTGTTCAGAGAAGTGACCAGTCGGTGAGGTTTCTTCCCCCTTCGAGCATCGTGCACAAGGCCAACGTTGAGAGTTTGGTCGCTACCGGAGATGCACGACGGCCAGAGAGTACGATCTTCAGCCTCCTCTGCGTCAATCCCCCAAGCACCATGAAGAATCGGCTACCCGTCATATCGTGAAACCAGTGTGAATTCGCTAGACGAGGGGACTGAGGGCGACGATGGAGAGGAGAGACCTCGTCGAATGGGTGTGTGGAAGGAGCTGTCGATGCAAGGGAAAACTCGGGTTGAGAAGGGGTGGATAGCGAAGAGCAGAGTGACCACGTGGATGTTGCTTCTTCTCTTCCGTCGACTTTCGAGGTGAGTACAAGACGTGTCTTCTTCACCAACCACCAGGTAGACACCCTTTAACATCCTTTCTAGCGCAGTGTCCCGTCCCCCCATGTCCCGTTCACCCACAGTGCGTCCATCATTGTATCCGGGTCTTGAGCCGGTTTCTTGACGAAAAAGAGCAGTAGTCGCACAGGGTGATAATCCCAGCGCGGAGCCACGCAGGCGACGTATCTAAGCCTCCTTCTATATCCTTCTCGACATCCGGGGCAAGCGAAGGACGCTCCTCCTGGTTTGCTTGGGGGATTCATTGTCTGTTCGCACCGTCATGGGTGGCAACGCTCCGAATGCTCAGGACCAGGTAGGTGCTGAGGATCAAGCAGCGAACGAGCGGCGATGCTGAGTGGCGTACAGATGACGAGGGCATACGTGCCGTTGACTGGACTTCAGAGGTCGACTCGGAATCTGGAGTTTCGGCGCGCAAGGGGGGTACGAGGAAGATTGGGATGTTGGAATGTTTGAAATTGAAAGGGGGGAGTAGAAGGACCACGATGGGAGACATTGGGCGTTGGTGACGTGGTCATAATGGATGATGGGGCCGTTACTTGTGCCCACTTCCTTCGGTTGGAGGTTGCGCATGGGAGGATATGTTTCGATTTTTGGTGAGGGAAGGGGAGGCAGATAGGTCGAGCGGGTGCAACCAGCTTGGGTCGACCACCTACAAATAAGGCTCCAGTCAGCACTAAGGTATCACGGAGCAGTGGGAGAGGGAAAGGAGGGAAGAACGAGAGGAAGAGACGGCGTACATTATCGCAGACCAGACATCCCAGCAAGATGTGAGTTTCCCCATCACCTTTTCCATGTATTGTTATCGCAAGAAGCTGATGATTTGGCGTCGTCTGGAAAGATTTTCGATGTCAGAAAACCTCTATATCCTGGAATGAAATGAGATATAGATGCAGAGGACTACTCGGGCAATAATCATGCAACGTACCGATGGAATAGCACATACCCAAGCCCTAAAGCCCACCATATGCTCTATCCGTACAGGTCTTGATGCATGATGCCTCAATCCACGGAGAGCCCTTCCACAGCAGAGTCGTATGAGGATCCACCCGTGTTCTTGATTCTGACAAAAAACCGGTCGAGGTGAGCCAGCGTTGGATTTTGAGCAGAGAGAAGCGACTCACACATTTTCCCTAGGATCGGAGACGCGTTCTATCTCTGATTTGGAGCGTAGATGTGCTTCGAAAAATCGGAAGGAAGAAATAAAGTCGAAAATCGGGGTAGTAATTTTTGAGATAGCAACTTTCAACTTCTCACGCCACCGCTAAGTCCGACTGCTTCAACGCAATCATGTAACTATGCATCGACTCTCTATTCGTACAGGTATGTCCTCCAGCGATTTTGGGCGAAATATAGTCAACGTCAATGATACTTCCCTAGCACAGCTGATACTGCCGTTTTGAGACCGTCATTCAACATCGGAGCTCAAGCCTCAAGGATCGGTAGGACTGCATCTTCAGCTTTCTTCACTTGTGAGTTCATCGCTCTAGGATCATTTCAGTTAAAATACTGAATGCGACTCAGCCCTTAGCTTTCCGGAGTCGTCATTTCGGCGCCGTTGGCTAAACCTCTTTGCTGTGACTCTCGTCCGTGTCCGGCGCCAGGCCTTGGGGTTCTAGGCCTCTCTCTTCTCCCGTGGCCACGTCTGCTTCCGTTCGAGAAGTCTGCAGCTCCTAGTGGGCGTCAAGATAACAATGGAAGACCCATCATATGGGCAGCTCACAACATCGTGGCGTCCTTGGAAGGTGATCTTACCTTTATCATCCTTCTACAAAACCAAATACTGAAACGGCTAGACTGCTCTACAGGCTTAAGGCTCGTGTCCCGCAGCCTTGTGGGCGACTTTAATCCTCCCTCTTGGCTCTGGCGCTTTTAAAACTACGGAATGCTGCGCTCAGAGACTTCTTGTTTCCATCATCCGGACCAAGCTACTCCCCATGATACACGCGGCTCGCAGCGCCTAACGGACCCTTGATAAGACCACTGTCCATCAAGTCAATTTCATTCCTTACCATCTATCATGACCACCGTGGTGAGCATCCCGATAAATCGTCAGACGGCCGTCTCTTACCTTCGTTATACGAGTAGAGCGCCGTCCGTGATGTTTACAATTACGGTGTATGGGACCGTCGTCCCACTCGGCTATTCGACACACAAACCAAGGCATTCGCCACGGTGGATACGACGCAAGAACAATACGCCATCCTCTCGCATCGCTGGGGTGAGAAGGAGATGTCCTTCACCGACCTTTCCAACGGCTCCCTTAACTCAAAGTTCGAAAATTTCTGCGACATCGCGTCGGAGCAGTATGGTATCCGGTTTGTTTGGATTGATAGCGGGTGTATCAACCAAAAAGATCAACAGGAACTGGACGCGTCCATCCAGTCGATGTATTGGTGGTACTTGAACTCCTCGATTTGTATTGTTTACCTGTCGGACGTCGCTCCCGGAGAAAATATCACAGAGTCGGAATGGTTTACCCGAGGATGGACGCTACAGGAACTCTTGGCTCCCCGGCGAATGGAGTTCTACTACAAAGATTGGACGCGGTTGACTGAGCTCCCTGCCGGCATTACGCGGTGCTATCGATCGTGGTTCTGGGAGCAGGGGGGCAGAGATCGTCGAAGCGATGAGGAAAAGCTCAAGAAAAGTATTGCAGAAGCGGCAGGTGAGCACCAACCTATCCGTCCAAACCTTTAGCGAAGTCTCATACAAGACATACAGGGATCGAAATTCATTTTCTCGACACGTTTTTTCATCCACATCCTGGACACCTCCCTGAGGTCCTGAAATGGGCGAAGAATCGGATGACGACTAAGGAGGAGGATAGGGTGTATTCCTTGGTTTCGCTCCTCAATGTCTTTCTACCGTCGAACTATGACGAAGGTTACAATAACGCCTTGGAACGCCTGAAGTGCGCATGCCTGTCTCCGAGCCCGAGCTCGATTGATACTGAGACTCTGAAGACTTACTCGCAGGTATGTTTGTGCTTACTCTAATTCCCAGCTTGAGCTTGATTTTGATGTGCCCATAGCTCGAGGTAACCACCATTTTCCGCGACCAGTCATCATTTTGCGAGGACCATCGAACTGCAAGTGGTTTTCCTATCATCGTCGAGCTTAAGGGTGATGGTGTCAACGCTAAATACCCGAAGAAGACGTCGAAAAAGGCGTCGAAAAAGGCGTCGAAAGCGTCGAAAAAGACGTCGAAAAATGCGACCCTTCCGTCAAGATACCTGCTGTTTACCACCGCCTTACTACCCACCGACGATCAGACGATGATCAAGACTTACTCTGTCTTCAAGAATCCCGACACTGTCGAGCTCACCAACGAAGACGAGAAACTCACAGCTCCTCTTCTGCTCATTCAGGGAGATTGGACAAAGGACGTTACCATTGTACCTAGTATTTTCCAGTTTTGTCATGGTTGCTGTCGCGCCAGCTTCGGCACGGCGTGTAGCGGTTCGTGATCTGCGATGTACTCAAGGTGTCTTCACGGTTCACAATCACGATCATCATTACTCTTGCTTGAATATCACTGCTGCAGCGGCGTGTTTTGAGGGTAATTCAAGAAGGCACCCGAATAATCGCGACACTTGGGCTTGGGCTACACAGTTGGTGGTGGTGATTCTGATGCTTCCTGTCGCCGTTGCTGATAGTGATCGTTCAACGTTCATGCTTAGATTGCTCGCTTCCCGTTCCATATAAGCGCGGATGGTACGAACTAGGAGCTTCCATCGATCCCCCCGTCGATGCTGTGTTCGAGTGCTCTGTTGCCATGCGAGGTGAGTATTCGCTATGCATCGTCCCGTACGCCTTGGTCCTAATAGTTCTGTGTGTGTCAAGAAACTGGTTTTCTCGCCTACTCTTCCCCAAGAAGTCTTACGAGACAATGAAGACCCGACTCTCCTTTCAACTAGCCATGATACGCCCCTCACCACCAACACCGTCAACGTCGCCAACGACAGCCCAAATGCTTTCCTTCCAAGTACGCTAGACACAGCCCTGCATACCGATACTGTGGTGGCTGCAACGACTACGATCGTACGCCTAGGCACTCTGGAAACTGGCACCCAGACACAAGTAATGATGCAGGCACTTGAGAGCAGGGATAAAGTCATTGTTGGACTCGCCGTGTCGATGTCTATTCTAGCTGGCTTCCTTGTGGGTTACCTCCTTCACCGACTCCGCGGGAAAATGTCGAGGAAGAAGCAGACTACAAAGGAGTTGAAGACCACAGCGGAAAGTGACCCAATCGGTACGTCGTTGACACTATGTATTGATGTCAGGCAGTGCTGATGTATGGACATGCCTGATCAGCGAACGTCGCGGACGAAGTACCCTCTCCGCCATGGGAACCTGAGTCTGTCAATCCAACCCGGCTAGAATCAGAGCCTTTGCCAACACCTGCAGTCTCGCCAAACCCGCCTCCAAGCGTCGCTCGCAGTAGCGTTCGCTGGGATTTCCTCAACGACGACCCATTTGATGATACTCGACGGGCTTCGAGAACATCCAGTCTCCCTTCATATCGGTCAGAGGACCCAGATCAAACGTCGTCTGCTAGGATGGGACGAAGTATTTAATGTACACTTGAGAGCTATTTTCGTGGCTTTGTTTCTGCATTTGCGATCACAAAACTTGTCCTGAAATGAAAGGAGGTAGAAAGGGGGAAGAGACCTAGGGCAGAGGGTACCAGGCCTCGACTTCTTCTCAGTTGACACCCTTGCGATATCCTTCCATCAGCTCGCTTTCTCGCCTTCGCGGTGCTTATATGACTAGTTGACTCCCTGAGACATGCTGTATGACATGCCCTCCCCACGCACGCACGACACACAGACACAATCCTTCTGCGTTCTCTGGTTATAATAATGAAGTCTCAGCCTCACTGCTTTCCGAAAACTTTACCCCTCCTCCGATGGCTCCAGGCTCAGTCTTTCTCAACGCTGTTGATATGTGGTTAATTCTTTTCTTCCTCTTCAGGTTTAGCCCTGCCTTATTAATAGGGTTGGTGGTTGTACTCATTGGAGGGTGGGCGGTATTGTACTGTGAAAGCGAGTTTCTCGCAATTATTGTGGGTCCTATCGCAATGGTTACCGTGTTTTGGCTGAGGGAGCGCGGAACATTGGATTTTGGGAGCTTGGTTGGTACATCCCTCACCAGGAGGGTATTCGACATCAAAACACGTTCATTTACGCATGGTGACCATGAGTATGCGATTCTCTCTCATCGATGGGACGAAGTAGAGTTGACCTATAAAGACTTCACCACCCGACACAACGAATCCACTTCAAGTCAATTCAAGAAATTCAACGGTTTCTGCAGAGTCGCTTCCGAGACGTACGGTTGTCGCTATGTCTGGATGGACAGTTTGTGCATCAACCAAGGGGACGAGGATGAATTGGACGAGTCTATTCGATCGATGTATTATTGGTACAAGAATGCAGCCGTGTGCATCGTCTACCTATCCGACATCTCTCCCTCCGAAGACATAACCAGATCTTCGTGGTTTACTCGCGGCTGGACATTACAGGAATTCCTGGCCCCGGAGAGGATGGTATTCTACTACAAGGACTGGACACCAGTGTCCCAGTCCCGCTATGATATCATACGAAATTCGGCATCCAATACAGCGTCGGGAAGCTATCAAGACCATGAGGGTTGGGGCCAGTGTTACGATGATGACGTCTCCGGGAACCGGCTCCGGGAAAGGATCATCCAGGCTGCAGGTGAGTGATTGTACGCGTTCGATATTCAAAGAGAGCCAACGGTTGCCCTCCTGTCATCCCAGGCATTCAAAATGTCGAACTTCTGTACAGATCTTATGAACCCAGCGCGAACAATCTGGACTTGGTCCGAAAGTGGGCTATTAGTCGTCAGACTACTCTTCCAGAAGATTCTGCTTACTCACTGGTCGCCCTGCTGAACGTTTGTCTTCCCGTGAAGTATGGAGAGGGTCTCAATACCGCGAACTACCGTCTGGAACGTGCTTGCCTCGATGCGAAGTCAGGCACGACCTTCGTCACCCTTGATAGTAGATTCATTCGGGTAAGTCAATACCTCTATCCCTATTTCATCGCAAGAGGTACTGAAGCATCGGGGACATGCGTAGCTCACTGTCACCGATGTCTCCCGTGATAGGTCTATATTTTGTCGGAAGCATCGGCTCGTGAAAGGCAACCCCGTACTCATAGAAGTGTGTGGAAGTCCTGTGAGCCCTCGCTGCTTAAGAGGGTTCAATGACAAGATACCACGAAGATACCTCTTGTTCACTTCTTCACCGTTGCATGGCAAGTTCCTTCATCTGACATGTCAAATTGGTTGTTGACTCCAAGGTTCATTCCTACTATCAATAGGTACATATCTCCGAGATTCAGGTATCTATGCGGAGACCTCAACCCTTCGCTTCGATCGATTATCCCAGCAGGTCCCTTTGAAGCTCATCCTTGGACCTACGATAGCCGATTCAGGCTCGCATTCACTACACGAAATCGTTCCTAGCACCTTCCAGTGGTGCCATGAGTGCTGTTGCTGGGATAAGAAATGCCCTGAGGACATATACTGGCGTATAAATGATCTCGCTAATGCGGGGATCATGAACCACGTTGAGACTGGCTCGTGGGCATTCTTTTTGGGGTTATATGATGGGCTCACTGGTAACTTGGGGCGTCGTAGCAGTGATTCGTAGAAATATAAGTATCCTAATACTGCGCTACGTAATCATTCGACCACAGCACTCCTGACACCACTGAAACACACTCGGCACAATCTCATGACGATGCTTCCCCATATCCATCAACAGAAGGGGAACCTGCTGGATACTCCCTGTCTTTTCGTACTCTGGATTCGCTAAATCGTCCCGAACCAATAAGTTACGCAGGAGGTACTTCTTGGAATCAGGTAAGGGCGTTGAGGTGAATAGAAGGAATTGGGTTGGGAGACAACCGTCGTGGAATTCGGAGGGAGTAAAACTGAGGCATTCGTCACATTCGTTGCTCAGACCTCGTCCAGTGATGCGGATGAGGAGAGGGCGACCGCCTTGTTCACGATGATGTTGACAGAGCTTGGTGAGGTCACGGCTGACAGCGCAGATTTCAAACTAGAGTAAGTAGAGTAATTGATTCATCAATATCGTATTGTGTAATCATCATGAATGAGAGAGGTAGACGCACCTTTCGCGCGGACTGGAGTTGAGGTCCGGAGTGCGAGCAAGCTTTTTCGAGTCGAGACATTGCTCCAACGCGTCCTTCCCCATACGAAGGAGGAAGACAAACATTGAGTAGTGAGATCAATGAATAGGCCCCGTCTTCTTCGCGAGTTGTCTGACGAGTCTTCGCCCAGTTCATGACGAGTTCGTAGTCCTTGGACGAAGGTTTGTAAGTGCTATATAGAAGCGAAATTTGATCGATGCCTATGTGCATGGGAGATCCGAAATCAGACTTCAGAAACTGCGGAAGGCATGACCACGGTAAACTCACCCGCCGCTTTCGCCAACCGCTCTCTCAGCCACTGTCCTTCCACGCCCAGGTTGTACTCATCAACCTGTGGATTATTCGCTCTACTCCCCCTCAAAACATCATACCTAAACGGGGCAATCCTTCCCCACTCCCTATCGAAAAACGCCATCCTCTGCGGCGCTAAGAATTCCTGTAGCGTCCAACCCCTCTTAAACCACTCCGATGTACTGACCTCACCGCGAGGAGTGATGTCGGAGAGGTATACAATACAAACGGCGGCGTTGGCGTACCACCAGAACATGGAGCGGATGGATGCATCGAGCTCTTTGGCGTTCTGCTGGTTTATGCAAGAGCTATCCATCCAAACGTAGCGGCAGCCGTAGGAATGGGCTATCTGGCAGAATGCGTTGAATTTCGCGTTGGATGTGGAGATGAGTGGGACGGTGGTAGGAGTCGGATGCTGTTGTGCTGAGGGGATACGTCGGTGCACGGTAGAGAGCTCCGTAAAGGTGAGCTCGTTGTTGTTCCATCGATGGGAGAGGATGGCGTAGTTTGCTTGAGGCTCGGTGGTAAAGGTTTGCATAAGCGTATCGAAGAGTCGGACGGGTAAATGCTCCCGTCGTAGCTTCCTCAGCCTTCGGGTCTGCGACAGTAATCAGAGATAAGCTCATGGCATCGTAAGTCACGATGAAGGGGGAGGTGACGACTTACGTCCGCATCAATATCCGTGGCTAGTAATTGCGACATAGGAAAAGGTGGATGGATAATGAACGAAGCGTTGCCTGCAGGGAGTGAAGGCTTTATATGATGGACATGTTTGATAAACGGATCTCAAAATGAGTATGAGGTGAAATCCATCGAGTGACAGCGGCGAAACTCGTGTCTACCGCGTGTTGGGGCATCGATTCATTGCCTATATGGTGGGGATTGTATTGAAAAGTCTGAGTCCGTGGCTGACAGAAAGGGCACATGTGGAATTTACAGGGCGTGAATTAAGTTCTAGAGCAAGAGTATACCGAGGCGTCTACGTAGAGTGCTTTGCGGCTCGTGTAACGGTCATATCTTCGATTTTTCATTGATGGAATACAGATAGGGCAGAGTAGACGTGCGGTGCGTGGATGAACTGATTAGAGGATCGTATCGTGGCCTCATTCGCTCTAGTTAGCCCTGGTATTATACGGTATGTTCAGATGTCATCATCTCGTATGAAACCCCGAGAAAACGCGGAAGAAACGGGCGTGTAGGACACGGGGTGGTTGATCTGGTAATCGAGGAAATCAGTGACATATCTAGCGATCTATGAAACAACTCAGGATTGGCATTTTTTACTCACAAAAGCTGTAGTGGAGGAGCCTTGAGCATGCGAGGTGACCTGGTCAAGAGTAAAGGAAGCGGCTTCATTGACTTAGCAATCCTTGTGTGTGAGCGTGTGAATCTGCTTACTCACTATTATCCAATGAATTTCAGAGCGATTTGAAAATTTGTATTATTTTGGTTGTACATCATGACATCACCATCAAGGGAACTCTCCCAAGTTTCCCCCTCAGAACAACCAAACTCAGTACAACCTACACGCCGCTACCTCCAAAACACACATCCGGTTTCCTCTACTGCTACCCATGGCTCAGGCAAACTCAACGGCGTACGCGGCTTAACAGTTCCATATCCCACCCCGTCCGGGATCAGTTGCAACACCTCAGATGTGCCACGTACAGTGCTGGACGGAGGTGACTTGCGTGGCAGACATCGAGTGTGAGTGGGTACGCGTCGTCATGGTTACCGTTCGTCGTTGACGCGTCATCATCGTTCTCGTCCTCTACTTGACTAACCACCACGACCATTTCCAGGCCTTACTCCTCCTCTTTCTCCTTCACGGTGCCCAACCCTTCCTTCGTCCTCATGCTGCCTGCGCTGAAGTAACAACTCGAAGCTTCGCATCCAGGATTCCACCCACAGGGCGATGGAGAGTCGTGTCGAGGTTGATGAATCATTGTAGCAAGCGAGGGGCGAAGAAGAGACGAATATCAGAGTGAACATTGAACTGTGGGGTTGTCGTTGGTGGTCGAGAGTTGGATACATGCGGTCCAGGGGCAGGCATCGACGCCAAAAGCTTGAACACAGCTGGCCACGGCCCAAGTCGTTCGCCTGCCTGAGTCGAGCAGACAAGCACCCGTATTCAAGCTCAAGCCCAGTCCCGGCGCTCATCCCTTCATCCATTCCCTTCTTCTTCACCTCCATCCTCCATGAATAGGTCCCTTTCCGTTTCGTCCCAATCCCCAGTACCCACACCAACACTCGAAGTCTCGTCTCTTTCCTCCGTTCCAACCGACCTCCGACCTCGAATCCATCCACGGCGTTACGTAGCATGGCAAGGTGACCAGGTCCTCGACGGATTGCGACGTATGGCACATCGGTGCAAGAGGGAGACGATCGAGAGGGAGAGGGGAAGGGAAGATGTTGTCGTTGATGCTGGGATGACGTCGAGACATGATGATGCGGGATGGACCAGGGTGTAGGACGGCGTCCGGAGACGTGCAGGGCGAGTTGATGTCCTTGAGGACAAGGAGACGGCGGTGATTGACTTGGAGGCACACCCTCTCGTACCGACGCTTCCTTCCCCCCGCTGCGCATACAGAAACTCTCGCTCTCGCTCTCCCACATAACTTCCTCTACATCCACCTGACCTCCACACTCCCACTGCATCGATTATGCCCATTTTACGAAGGAACGACCGGGATAAACATCCTTATATGAAGGAAGGTTAAATGACGAGTAGCGTCCGAACCTGGATGGGGTGGCGAATGAGGAAGATGGGGAGGTTATACGAAGGACAGGATGCATACGCACGAGGTGGGTTTCTCGCCTCCAGTATGCCTTTCATCGCCCTCATTCCCTCGACTGCTCCATAGCCCAGTTTCGCCATAGTTGGTTTTCTCTCGAGCAAGCCCACCATACGCAGGCTCGTTTTCTCTCGAGCAAGCCCACCATACGCAGGCTCGTTTTCTTTGAGTCATCTCCAAGAGCCGCTGGTGTTCAAAGCGTCGGGTCCATATGAAGCCCTGGCATCGGCTTCCAGGAGACGGATGGTAGGAGCAGGACGATGTAACGGAGTAGGGCTCGATACGAGAGGTACATTCGGGGCTGCCGGAGAAGACGAGGAGAGAACCACCAGCTCGGATGCTAATCGGCTCCTCCAGGACGAAGCCCATCGATTCCGAAACGACCAGCGAGTGAAGTTGATAGACGAGCGAATGAAAAGGCGAGCTCGAGCAATGATGTCTTCATGCGATTACCCAGCGGAGATCTAAGGAGAAGAGTGTGGCGGTCCGCATGCGATTGTAGGTGTGATCGAGGTGGGACCTTGGGGTGCGGAAGTGGCAGAGCGATGGGGAGGGTGTAACAGGAGGAAGGATCGAGGATGGGGAGGAGAGGAGGCTCGCGTTGTCACGAATAGTGATGGTGACGGTGGTCACCGTTGTCGTCGTCCTGACGGAGGGTCGAATATCCAATGTTTCTTCCCTCTGTTCCAACACGAATCCATGTACCACCAAGATACTGCATGAGTCCTCCGTTTCTCAACTCGAAGGCATGGAGGGATCGTCGAAGAAGCATTGAGGCATGGGAAATCAAGAGGGTGGCCGAAGGCATGCAGTGCAGAGGGATGAGGGGAGGTGGGACGAGGAGGTAGTGACGCTGTTGTCGGTTTGGACCCTCCAAGCTGTAACGTTCCTGTAGTCTACGATTGCGCATGTATATCGAATAGACTCCAAGCGATCATACTAGCAGTGATTTCGTCGGATCTGTAGGTAGCAGCCGCGTGCGTGAGAGGTAGGAAAAGGATATGATGATGGGAAGGTGGGCGGGTCCTTCAATGCGGTCGAATATCGAGGATCTTGTCATGAATGATGATGGCCACGGGTGAGGGAGAATGATGTGTGAGGGGGGCGTAGGACGAGTCACTGTGGGCGTGATGGCGGTGCTGAGGGTGTGAAGGTGGGGAAGAGAGTGGGCTGGTATGATCTCTTGGATAGCGCTGTTGATGAGACCGGGATGATCTAGACGCGTGGTTCGAAGTCGAATCCAAGAGGGACGGCTCCGATTACGCCCACATCTTCGCTGTGCTGGGCAGATCGCGTGTGACTGCGATAGAAGCCGTCGGCTGAGTCGAGGATGGTGACTTCCTAGGACTTCCGAGGCTAATGCAAGCTGGGGGAGCTGGCATCGGACATAGATAAGGTAGGGGAGAAGAAAAACGCACCTGCGTGATGAGCAATCCAGATTGACTATCCCAGATACCGAAATCCACCATGTAATCGTACTCGCTACGTTCTCATCCCACAGACAGATTCACGAGCAAGGGATCTGAATGTGATGCATCAAAACCGCCTCGCGACGGCTGGGAGAAAACTTAAGTGACACAGGTCCCGCAGGAGATAAAGGGGACAACATACTCGTCGCGATAGTTTGCAACGCGAGTCTGCCCGTAATCTACGCGTTCCCCTCGATGCACACTTGGACGATGACATACAAGCCGGGGAAAACCTGTCAGAAGACAACTGAATTGCATGAGGGATTCGGGATAAAGCGGGTAAGTTACGAAGGGTCATCTGAGGTCGGGAGGGGGAAGTGGCATAGTTGTCGGGAAGCAACGCGTGGGTGCTTGGATCACAACAATGACGGTGGACTGGCATAATGGAGAGCAACGTTGAAGACCGGGCTTCGAAAAAATACGAACTTTGAAAAACACGCGAAAATGATAAGATCCGTGAGAGCAAAGGTAGTCTCACGAGGGATGCTAAGTGGTGGGGACACCATCGTTCGACTCAGCCGTGGATCACGTATGTTGCGATGTGAAAGTGTAGCGGCCAGCGGTGCTCTTGACCAAGGATACTAATGGCACATGAAGAGGAACTGACAGAAAGGATGATGAGCAGAATTGAAAGACAAAGGGGCTTGATAGGAGCTAGGAGGGGAATCAAAATGGCATGCAAGAACCCAACAGCAAGGCCACTTTAGGAAGAAACAGGGTTAGATTTACTGACCAAAAAGGAAGTTTGAAATCTTTCTGAACCAATGACTTATCTTGGACATGGCCTGGAATTCTAGTATTTGTACTTGATTGGCCCACAACAATTGTCAGTATAAAAGGCCAAACAACACCTTAACCACTCTTTACCTCCTTCCACTACCTTCCTAATCCAGCCAGAAGCCAAACAAAGCCAAATATAAACAAACAAGATTAAACAATGGTAGGTCGTTGGAAAAGAAAAACGACATCCTGGCTGACTTGGCTTTTAGCAGGCAAGTTATAGAATTGGCTGGCGCTGAGGACACTTTGACGCCAACTTTTCAACTGACTTCAACATTTTGGATTTTCATCTCTAGACCTCTCATCAGGTATGGACAGTCCATGTTGTTAGACTAGACCAACGACATCTGACTTTGACATTTACCAGGCTAGTTGTTTCTGCGTCCACAGTTCTCAACGTAGTAAATTTGGCTGACTTGGACTTTTCTGATGTGATTCTCTAGACTTCAGACAAGGTATCCAGATCCAGACTCTACTTTCTCATAGCCTATCACTTATCCAAAACTTTGACTCAGGGATTTGCCATGGACCAGGTGAGTTACTGCGCTGAAGAATGCTTGACGCTGAAAATTGATTCTTATGGTTTTCATACTCTAGACTAATAACCAGGTATGAAAGACCATAGCTGGACTGGTTTTATGATTTCTCCCATCTGACCATTGATTTTAGAACCCTATGGCAAATGAAGTCGTCAGCCTTTTCATACGACATTACTATTCATCTAATGCAATCAATACTAGGAAATGCAAGTCAATGACAATCCTAGGGATGAAACCATGGACTTGGATATTGCCAATGGTATTTTATTCAAGGCTACCTAATGGTTACTTGGAAACTGTATTCATTTGAAATTAATTCTCAACAGAGTCTGCGTCAACATCTGAAGTGGGTCGTCTGTTTGCCCTAACAACATTGATGAAAACCTGACTTCAATATTGTAAAAGGACCTTAATCATGAGTCAGGGTACTTTCACAGTGATTCTGAAGGTATTAGAACATTTTCCAATAATGGAATCTAAATGGCTAACTGGTACTGTGTCAACACTTTTCAGCGCAGCAAATGGAAGGTCAAGGTATCTTTTAGTTCTTTGCTTTAAAATAATGTCTAGCAATACTGAATACTTAAATATGGTCAAGGCAACAACAGGGACACTGATTCAGAATCCTCAAACTCTGAAGATAGAGCCTTCCAAGTTAGTAGGGTAGAATAGATAACATGGCTTCTTTCTAAATGCTAAATTTATATAGAATTTTGGCAATGAGGAGGTTAATGCTCTGAATGCATCGTTTAGAAGTGGACCAGAGGTAAGCCCAAAACTTTCCCAGGGAGAAATAACTAACACAAGATATTGATGGTATAGGTGGCAAATGATAGTGTGGGAAAAATGCTGCTTTTCACTCCAATACAATGAATGCTAATATTTTTCTAAAGGATGAAGAAATGCCTTTGTCTGAGGTATGAATCTATCTGGATTTTACTTGGAATTCACTAATAACAAATTGATACTAAATGTTCATGTTTGAATAGGAACAAAACAATGGCAAGCCCATAATCAGGGATGTAGGGAAATACAGCTAAAAATACAACTTTCAGAATACAGAATCATGTCATCCCTCAATGCAGAGGTTTGCTTCTGCTTCTCTTCCTGCTATCTTGATAATCTGAAAGGATGTAGGACAAGAATCTGGATACCCACCGGCATGAACAGGAAGTTGCACACAAACTTGCTGAATTATACCAGAAGGCACAAATCATATGGAAAAATACTTTAACCCATGAATTGCCAAAATATATGGTTGAAATGTCTGATATCATAGGGGGACAGCTAGTTTATAGGTACAAATACAGGCAAGGAGTCCCAAACCAACTAAGAAAAGAGGAAAAGGTATCCTGCATTTTTTTTTYCTTTTTTTTACAGTATTGTACTTTCTCACTCCTATCATTTAATTTAGAACCTTCTTCAAGAGATCTTTGCAGAAGAAAGAGAACTAAAGGAAGAAGAACCAATTGAACCTACTGAAGAAGACCTTCAAGCTTTAAAGAACAGAATTGGACTCATCATTTTAGAGACAATCCCTACTTTTTCAAACACTGTGGAAAATGCTCTGGATGCCACTTTAACCAAGGCCATGCAAAATGAGGCTTATAAAGCCAGAAACAACACCCATGCTGCTGTGGATATAGCAGCCCCAATGCATATTGGATGGGAGGAGATGGATGAGGCTATGGATAGACAAGATGATAAGCATGGAACTTTATTGAATGAAGTGAACTATGGTAAGCCTGGCTTTTTTCAGGTAATATATAATGGTCTATATTCAAAATACTAATGATTAGATGAAACAGGCTTACATTCCTTATCACAATTCTTTGCAAACTAGCTAGGAATATAAATCTACTTCACTAGTCTCCTGGTCCTTATAAAGGTTAATTTTGCAGCTTGAGAAAGCTTGGGAATTGGAAAGATCTAACAGAGGTTGGGCAATGTGCAACAAGTCCTTTCTGAAATACTATAAAAAATGATTGAATTAGAAACCACCAGTATTGGTTTCTTGTTTTGATTAAAACTATAGATTAATGCCCTCTTGTCATATGATCAGAACAAGTTTAACAGATGCCTGCAATGAGCCAAGACTAGCCTCCTTAAATTACAGGTCCGGAATGATGTTACGATCCGTGACAGGTCCCCTAGCTGTTATGGTCACGTGACACCCCTATACTGCCTGTCACGTGACTCACGGATCTAGTGGGCCCACTCGCGCAGTAGTTACATAAACGGACCCGCCATTGTTCTCTTAGCCAACGCCTCATGTAGCATAGTATATATAGTTCCTCATAGTTGTATTTGTTCCCTTAGCTCGTTTATAGATGTTTCTTCCTATCCTCTCTGATCCTCGTCCGGCCTGACGACCCAACCCGAGACGACTTGGGCCTCCTCTACTCGTCGCCCTCCTTCTCCTCCTTATATCCTCAGCCTTGTACCCGGCCTGGTACACCCGAGCCCGGAGTGTTAGTAGGAGTCCAGCGCTGTGCCTCAGTCGCTGTACTCACCTCCATCTCATTCGCTCGGCCGTCCTCTCGGCCTACGCTCGCCCCTATAGCCCCTGTCTGGATAGGGTCTAACAAAATGAAATGAAGGCACATTTCTTGCACCTCCGGGCTTGCGCGGTTGCCTTTCTTAAGTGCGATCACATTGCCACCTGTCAATGTCATAGTATATTAATTATATGAATTTCTTCTGACTAGTGATGTCATCAATATACTCTAAGTACTTGATTCTTGCCGTTGGGTTGCCATTGATCATGGGAATGATCTACTAACCGTGAGAACCATCCATCTCCAATCATTTGGTTCAAAGAAGTCAATACTTGTTTTGAGCTAACTGTGTGCACCCAAGTTCCCTTACAGGTCATCTTAATTTTCCACTCATGCAGATGGCTCACAGACAATATCTAAGTGAAATATGATTACTTTCAGCTTGCCTACAACGTACTTGGGTCATCCCCATACCCCAGGAGCTTCTATAAGTAGTTGAGATAGAACACGCTGAGTTCGAGGGATTCAATGGGGTACGCGGAGAGTGTAGGTTTGAGGTTGTGATGTGGTGGGGGTTTGTTGGCTTTGCGGATGCGGTTCGCGAGCACGAGGACGTGGTAGGTATTGTTGGGAAGGTTGTCGCAAAGGTTTAGAGGGATGAGGGCAAGGAGATTACAAGGACACAAGAAAACCGCGAAGAGATGCATTAAACTTTGAGGTAGCTCGATGAGGTTCAAGCTGAGACTCTAGGAGTGAAGGTAGCTGGTATTCTGGTCTATCAGCAATTGTACATGATCGTATAAATACCATACAAAAGTTATATCTGTTATTGTTTAGAGCATATGAGGAGGTGAGCTAAAGTAGTGTAGTCTGAGGAAATTTGAAATAAGATATGCTTTAAGATGCAAGATGTGCTTCAAGAAGATGAAAAGCAACATATGGTGGTTGTTTTACGAATGTCTCAAGGCGTTTAGAGCATTTTGGAGGCATAGCCCGCAAGGTTTAGTGGATTTGCGAGGAGTAGTTCTTCGAGGCAAGGTCTAAACGGTTCGCGGTGACAGTGGCACTTGTCATGGGGTCGTTAGGAGCCGGCAGCCAGACCGATGCGAGGTGACAGGACTCATGGAGGCTTAATAGGAGAGAGACAAGGGGAGGAGAGGAGAAGGAAGGGTGTGGGTGAGGTGTTGCGTGAGTGCGCAATGAGTTAAGAGGTTTCACTAATGAACAAGGGTGACACCCTTACACTTCCTCCTCCTCCTCCTCCTACCCCCAGAGGCCCAACCTCCCAAAAGCTACGACCCAAGGGTCAAGTACAGGCACTACATAAACAATAAGTACAATACACACAAGCAATTACCTCAAAGAAAAACAAGGATAAACAGTGCTGTTTTTGGCAAGATATCCAAGTTGGTTGGTTGAGTTGACTGTGAAGAAAAAGCAAGCAGTAAGCTTTCTTGCTATCTGATTGCTTTAAAATGTCACAGATCACTTACTCCCAGGATGCAGAAATTGAAAACCACAACAAGCATCTGAAGATAGCTCATGGCTTGCTTGTTAAATCAAGTAACCGCGTTGTGGGTAATGCCTCAAATGAACGGGCAGTAAGCAGCCTTTGCTGGGCTCAAGCAGCATATGCCAATCACGTTGCCTCTGGCATGGCTCTGGAATGAAAGTGAACTGGCTCTGGCCAAGTAGCCATCTTTGTTCCCTTTTACATTTAATTGCCAATGCACGTCACTGGAAATATGTGAAACAAAGACTTAAGTTACCAGAGTTATTAATAGCTTTTGTGCTTTGTCCCATCACAATATAATTTCCATAGCCAATGGATATATTGTGCTGGTATGTACAAATGAAGCAGAAAATATCCACATATAATGGTGCAAGACTAATGGAATGGTAAGTATAGGGAGGTAGGGACTAGCAGTCATTAAACAAGAGTGGTTATCATGAAAAGAGAGAGAAATGGCTGAAGGTTGAGCAGATACTATGGACAAGATAACAAAGAAGATGGCTAGTCATCAGAAGTAAGATCAATGATTTCAACCACTGCTTATTTATCCGTGGCATCACATTCATGATGACAAAGAGCCCAAAGGGTCATAATCTGGCTACAAGCAGAGCAACAATGAAAGAGACAACAAAACTCATGGATGGTGATACTACCATCAATGACAGAGTCCATCTTCATCAGCGACTCAAATGCAACCATGCTTTCTGCAGGAGTTGTAATGTGACGCGATGAGCAAGCAAGGGTCCGGATAGGGGAAAGGGGAATGTCTGAGTAGCACAATGAGAAGGCACATTTTGGTGATAGGCTAAGAGATGGCATACCTTATAGAGCAAGAATGGAGGGACGGTAGACCTTATGGTCAGTGCTTGTGGTGTTGGGTTTTTCATGGTGGCAGTGACCAAGTCAAACAATGGGTGACTTCCCGTAAGGATTTGAAGACAATTTTGCGTCTTCAAACACTTTGGATCGAATTTCCGAACGTCTGGGATCTGTGATTTTAAGCTCCGACTGAGAAAATTGTGGTTGCAAAGCGCCGTGTTTGTGGAGGCCTCCCGACCCCTCCACAGCTTCAAACCCATGTCCTCGACGTCGTCAAACACACCCTTGGCGTGATTTTGAGATCCGCGCCACTGTCAGATGTGTTGCCAAGCGGCCGACCCTTCTTAAACGGGCCACAGCACTCTCCTTTTCGTCCTCCTCTCATCCTCCTTTCCCCCNAAAATCCTCCTCCTCTTTCTCCCTTCGCCAAAAGAACCATGGAAGACCACGCTAACAACCCATCTCTCCTTCCCGCCTACTCCACTCAACCTCCTCATCCCGAGCCTCTATATTGTGCCCCGTCCAATGCTTCATACCCAGGTTCCCAACACCTGACTGTCCCCTTTCCCAACCATCCGTATCCGCAGGATGAGCATAGGATGGATACTGTAAGTCTATCACCATGCTTGTAGTTTGGCTTCAGCTGATTGAGTGTTGTATTCCAGTTTGTTGATTCACNAAGTCTACGGGGACCCCAATACCCCCTATGCTCATCCCTACCACCCACCTTCCCGCACACTCCCACCTCTCAATGCCTCTCGCCAATATCACTCGCAACCATATCCACCCAGCCGCCTCCCTCACACGTCCAACCATGACCTGCGCCTCCCATCTGATGACAACGCTGACCTTCCACCTGTTGCAACATTGGAATCACTCTTGAAGCTATTTCAAAACTAGTAGACATGTGTGTTGCCTGGATTGTAATGACATCCTCACTGATGCAGCTACTGAGTAGGCATATCCATGTAAAGGAAGGAATGGATATTACCAGTAGGTTAAAGAAGATATGAACAGCATAGATTCATATAGAGTAAATCCAGCTTTACCCAACAACTTGATAACCTCTGAGTAATTTGCATTCACTCAAAGACCATCAATTCATTAACCTAGTGTTTTATCTATTCTCGCTCATTTAATGTTTTGATCTAATGCAAGCAGACTAATTGATAAGGGTGGGGTGAACACAGAAATGCTAGATTTTGCTGCACATTTTGATTATTTTCTAGTTTCCCATAGTCAAGAATTGTATTCTGCACTGTTAGAAGTACTGATTTCATTTCATTTACAGTTGTCCGTACATTCCCCTAATTGCACTTTTTTNCAAATTTGGTAATAGTAACTTTAAGCCAGCTAAAATTTTAAGCATAAAGCAAGAATAAGGATTTGATTGAATTATAGTAACTGTGAAAACAGTAAATACTGTAAGCCCAAAGTTACTATAAGTATTTCCTACTTTAAAGTCACTTTAAGCATGCAGAAAATCCCRGAGAAGTATGGCTTTAAAGTGACTATAAGYAAGCAAAGCTTTATAGTGACTTTTAAGTAAGAATCATTGGAGTAGCCTTTTCATACTTTTATAGTAACTGTAAAAAATTTCCTAGTTTAAAGTAACTGCAAATGAAGTGGCTACTATAAGTAGATAGTTACTATGAGTTTAGCTGGGCTTAAAGTTACTTTTAACAAGTGCACAAACACCGGAAATGCATATTTGAAGTTACTATAAGCAAGCAATACTTTATAGTAACTTTTAAGTAGTAGCATTTGGAATAGGCTTATATACAGTTATAATAACTCCAAGAATTTTCTTACTTTAAGGTAACTGTGAAAGAATAAATATTATCAGCAGAAAGTTACTATAAGAACATGTTGGCTTAAAGTTACTTTAAAAATAGGCAAAAAACCGGACAAATACATGTTCAGAGTCACTTTAAGCAAACAAGGCTTTATAGTGACTTTGAAGTAATAGCATCTGAGGTTGGCTTCTTCAATGTCATAGTTACTCTAAGCATGTTGATGCTTTAAAGTTACTTTGAGCATTTGCATTCCCAGCTACTATAAATACTTACATGGCTTAAAGTAACTGTAAATAAATGGCTTTAAAGTTACTGCAAGATTCTGTTAGCTTGAAACCTTGCATAAAGTAACTATAAGAAGAGCTGCTAAAAGTAACCACAGAGATTTTGGTACCTTACAGTAACTGCCAGTAAATGGTCTGTTTAGGGCTCCCAGTAACTATGTATTCAAAGGCTCATAGTTACTATTAACAATTCTGTGGTTTACAGTCATACTCTGTTTTTAGTTGCTTAGAGTGACTTTAAGCATTTCCATGAGTACATGGCTTAAAACGACTACGTTTTTTNGCACTTTTGTGGTTTAAAGTAACTATTCCATCCAGTATTACTGCAGAGCTTCTCTCTACGATCATCCTCTTTTCTGAGCGTAAATCGAACGCAACCAATCTTGTTGTGTGCAAACGCTGGGCTGACGAAGTCATCAAAGTTGAATGGGAAGCATTGACCAGTCAGCTCCGGCTTTTTCGTCTTTTGGCACCAATGATCGAGGAAGATGGAGAATATGTACGTCAATTAGTACTTTTCTTATACTAAATGAGAGCAAAATGAGAGCTGGAATCTCATACTGTAGACCTTCACTCGGGATCTCACCGCTGAAGACTGGGCTGTGTTTCACCGATATGTCCCTCATATAAAGTCGCTGTCTCTCGTGTCAGACGATTGGTATATGTACCCAGACATCATCAAGGCCATGGAGTGTCGGAAACAGCTTCTGCCCAACCTAAAGCACCTAGCAGCACCCTGCGACTTCGAAATCTTGCGCCTCTTTGTCCATCCACACCTTCTCTCCCTCACGATTCGCCCTTCGCCAACAGGGTTCTACGACAACGAAGATGGCCATCTATTAAGTGCGACCCTCACGCGCATCTCGGAAGGCGGCATCATGCCTCTTCGCCTGCGTCATTTTGCGTTTGATGGACTCTGCCTGAGAGGCGAAACTTCGTTTTCAATCGTCGAACCCGCGTTGATCAGCCTCCTTCGTCCTCTCAAGGACCATCTTGTAACCCTGACGCTCCGTCCAACATGGCTGTCCATAAATGTGACACATTCCGTGGCACATTTCCCCCAGCTCATCAAACTCGTATCCACCGACCTTCACGATGTCATCTCTGATGATCCTCTCACGTTCTCTGACGCGTTGGATCCTCTATCCTTTTCTACCCTGCAGCACTTAGGCCTTATGATTCGTTTCGACCGCGCCATCCGCTGTTTCTCTTCTGGAATTGAGAGCTTGTCAAGACTCACCACTCTTGCCCTTGTTTCGGACCGTGTCGAGCACCCAGCTGATTTTACCCGCCTTCTCAGTTTAATAGTCCAAGTGTCGCCCTTGTTGACAGACCTTGAAGTCTCATCAAGCCAACGCATTGGAACGTCACCGCACCTGCACAGGGATGTATTGACCTTTGAAGAGTTGAAGCCACTTCTGCAATTGGGAGATCTCGAGCGACTTGCCATCGGTTACCCAACTCCACTGCAACTGCATTATGAAGACTTGAAAACCATCGCGCAAACATTCAAACACCTTTCGACCCTTGTCCTCAATCCTGAACCTACCGAACGTACACACACCACTCTACACATGTCCGCTCTCTCAGCCTTGTCTTTCTCACCAAACCCTCATGACCTTGAGGACATTTCCCTTTACGTCGATACATCACCAGATAGATTCCCCGAAGCTGACGAACTTGTGGTTTTGCAAGGGCTCCAGCGCCTTTCCTTTGGCTATTCGTCGATCACGAAGGACGCGGTAATACCCAGCTCGGTTTATCTGAGTCGCGTAGTCCCGCTATGGTTCTCAGCCCCATCGAACTTGACTTCGTACCACTGTGTTAATCCTGCCCTCTGGGAAGAGGTAGTCTCACTCCTGCCCCCCTTCATGCGCGCATTGCAAGTTGGTCAAGGGCGGGCTATCCTCTCGCAGCAAGGGCTCTTCTCCATGGAATAGGCTTATCTAACTTCATTGTGTCCAAATTCTCCGAAACCCAGTCTTTCCTTTATCATTTCTTACCACGGCAGATTGTCGTCGTGCTCGAATCCAACCATCCTCTTGTTAAGCACCCGCACTTTTCTCGAAGCGGCAGGCCTCATGTGCCTAGGTACGTGGCGGCCACAGTGACTTGGTGACGGTTCTAACGTTCTAGGTAGTTCAGCAAGCTAGCGGTACCAGATTGAACTACCCTAGGGCCTAATGTGATCCGATCGTTAACACTCATATTCGCGAACCAATCCTGCTACATCATCCGATCTCGGTGTGATGTTACATTTAAACGGGCGTAATTTCCTTTGATAACAGTGTCGCCAGTCAGTTGGCTCCTGAAAAAGGTATTAAAATTCACGTACGTCACAAGAATCGGTTCCAGCTCCAACTCGGGGAGAACATCTCTCCTGGAATCATCTTTGACGGCAGAGATAGCAAACACTCGGAGCGTCGAAACAAGAACAATCCAAATCATGTCCCAAGCAAAGACTCGACCTGGACAAATCCTATACATAGTATGTTCAGTTTGGTAAGTCCATAGTATGAAGTAATCGCAAACGTACCTTCGGCCAAACCCAAACGAGCTCCGAACAATGTCCACAAGCGTCTCGTTGAGAAGACCATCTTCGCCGATGAACCGCTCGGGCATGAACATATCTGGCTCTGGAAAGTATTCTTGGTCTCGCATCATAGCCCTGGCGCGAAGAAGGGTTTACGAGTGAGTGAGCTGGTTGAAACAAGGAAGGTTTCGAGGATATACGAGCGTTCTCACCAGATGTTCGCCATAATGATTGTCCCTTTGGGGATGTGATATCCGCGATATGTATCTTCGGATGTGTAGAGATGGAAGAGACCTAGAGCAACGAATGCATTTGGATGGTCATTTGTGGGCAAGGGTAAGAAGACACAAACCTAAGGGCGCGAAAGGCTGCCATCTAGAATAAGAATAACGTGGACTGAGTCGAGGAAAAGGGTGATAACCCATTGAACAAACCTGATTAACTCCCATACAACTGCTTGTGAGTACGGTAACAGGTGTAAGTCATCAAAGGTTGGAAGTAACGGAGCCTCCAAGCTACCCGCCTGGTGCCCATGCTTCCTTGAGTCCAGAAGGTCGTCGATCTCCCGTTGTGCCTTCCGTTGAACCTCTGGGAAGTGTGTCATCGCCGCGAATAGGCTCAGCAGCGGGGCTTGGGTAGTATCGGCTCCAGCTAGAGGTTTGATTGAGCGCGAACAGTAAGTCAAACTGTCAGATTCCAATGCTTGAAAGGATAAATACAGCTGAACGCACCTGAGAAGGCGACAGCTGTCGAGTCTTTGATCAGATCTTCCTGCGCCGCGGAGATATCTCCATCAACGTTCGCTAGGATTCGCTCCAGTACACAGGAAGGCGACGACAGTTGAGCCAATCCACCGTCTTCGTCCTGCATACCATACGAAAGGTCAGTGTACACCATACAGGATGGAACATCAAAGACGTACCCGGCGCGTAACTTCGATGTACGGTGTATCTATCATCTGCCTCAAATCCTTGCGTGCGACCTCCGCGTACTTCAAGAATCCCGTTCCAGGAAACCACCGTGGAAGATATTGCAGTATGGGGAAGGTATCAACTAGGAACGAGCCCAATCCTAGGGCGTTGTCGAAATGCTCAAGGGCTTTCCGTACTCGCTCTATGTGTGGGTTGTTCTCTGAGGTGATGGATATCCCAAATGTCGCTTCGAAGATCGCGGCTGCGGGAGTGCTTCAACGGTTCAAAAATAGTCGATTAGTGACAGTCCATTCCGTTTGGAGAAGGGCGAACTTACAACCGAGTATTCTCAGCAAAATCTTTTGGAGCATCAAGCAGGCGTCGCAGAAAGCGCCTAGCGTGCTTCGTCTGAATCGGGCGGAAAAGCGCTAAGTTTGTTGGGTGTTCCTTGAAATTCTGCCAGAATATCTTCCGTCGTGCACGCCAGGCGTCACCATATGGTTGGAACACAAAGTTTCCACCCCAACCCATTCTGTTACAAGTCAATCATCTTGAGTTGATAAAAGCATGGGGAAGGAGAGAGGACGCACAGCTTGCACAGCATCACACTGTATGGCCGACTAGATGTCAAAGCAGAACGACGGTTCAGTAGCTCATTCGTGCTCTCTAAGGAGCTCAAGATCATGATGGGTTGACCAAGAACCTCGAAATACACAATATCGGTGGCTGGATATCGGTCGATCGCTGGTCAATAGAGTTGTGTATGTTATGGACATAAGACTCAACTATACTCCTTCGCCCATTCGGCATACTTGACCCATCGATGCCGGGTAGGGGCTTCGAAGAGGCTTCCAATAATCGGGTATCCTCTCGGACCAGGAGGACGAGGGTAGTGCGTACGGTATGGTCGCCAGATGAGAACAACCACCGAAATTACGGACAAGGTAATACCAAACAGAGTTATCACCGTCATAACGACGATAATGAGTGGGTGGGGGATCAAAGCGCGGGTAGCCTTCGTGAGGTCCTGAGCAAACAAGAGCCAGAGCAGGAGCCATATAAGTATTGCTGATGGGGGGCAGGCAAATGGACTTACGAAGCATGTAGAGCCTTACGGTTGGCAATGGCAACTTGCTAGGTATGTAGCCTATTCAGATGAAGCGAAGCTTAGGTGGCATTCGGGCAATAGCCGATAGACGAAGTGAGGAGAACCCCGGAGCACAACCATGAGGTTTGAGAAGTCATTGACACAGAATCTTGTGGCTTACGCTCTTTGTGTCCGTTTTCATTACGATTAGAGTTTTCCCCCATGCTGTAGGAGGAAGAAGGGACAGGGATGTACAAAGTGCCTGTGATTGAGGTGACGTAGACTTTGAGTTTGGAGGAACGATCACGGCATGGGCATGGTTGCACAAAGATGCGTGTTGGACCGTCTTGGTCGGGCGACCCGTCTGCTGTATCTTTCGTGACTGAGTCCGATGACATAGCCAGCTGGAGCAGATATTGGCATGACAAAGAAGGAAAACACTCGGGCGGGCTTCAGTCGCCTTGAGAGCATCTCACAACGGAACTCAGAGATAAGAGACTGAATAGTTGATCAGCTCCTTTCGCTTGGTCAACGCATCCAATGCACATCGAACTCACCAAGAATGATGCCCGCCGAACTAACCTTGGAGCTAGGGGAACATCAAGGTCCAGGGATCGAGGGGAATACAACGATAAAGGGGGACGTGAGCAAGCGGCTGGCTTGTGAGGTGCGTGTAGTACAAGCCCAAAAGTGATGCAAAGAAGAGAGTAAGAGTTATGGAAGATCGGACGAAACAACAGTGAACACTATGAACGGGATCATGAGAGCGGATAGTACCACTTCCTCATCCTCCAACATCAGTACCACGAAGCTCGGTCTTCTTCGCACCATCACATCGTATCATCCGAGCAAGATATCCTGACCGCAACGGTCAACAATGACCAAGCAGTACCAACGCCGTGACGACATGGTGCACGCCCGACTGATGGGGGTGRGGGGGGGGGGATTTTGAGGGCGTAGAGAAGGGCCAAAGAGAAGGGAGAAGGGAGAAAATGCAAGTCTTGAAGCTTGTCGTTCAAAGGTCGAAGCTCGAAAGCTTATGCTTGCCGCACCAAACGTTTAAAACCAGAACAGCCCTCCTCCCTGCACGAGCTCCTTCAAAGCAGCAACCTGTTCCAGATCGCGTGGATTTGATGTACAGCCCAACGATGACAACGCAGTGGTGTTGGCGGTAGTGGTAACGGAGGAGGGTAGGATAGGATAGGAAGGACGAAAAGCGGAACTAGGTAGGACCACCTCCCACTTCATCAACTCCTCCTCCTCCTCTTTCTCTTTCCCCGTTTTCGTTTCGAACACCACAGTACCTCATCTTCTTCGTCAAACATTCCTCGACCCAGGCGAACACCGTATCCGCGATCGCAGACCATGCTCAAGCGAGTTGAGCAACGACTTGAAGGACAATAGCACGAGAAGGAAGCATCAGGCTCAAGGGTAGCGCGTACGCATAGGAAGGAGGCGAGGCCAAGCGAAAGTTCCCAAAGCCTGAGCTCGTGACCTCGCATTTCCCTGGACCAAAGAACTAGTGATATCGTTCATCGGTCCGACGACAGCGACGACCCTCAACTTCGAATCGTACCTAGTGGTCGGCGTCGGTATCAACGAGGAACGGGGAGGAGGGGTTGATGGCGGAGGAGAAACGAAGGTGAAGGATAGAGGATGAAAAGGTCTTGAAACTGGCCGTCTTCAAACAGGATCACTGTCTTCGAACCCATAGACCCAGAACCCAGATCCAATCGACAATGACCAACGCCAGCGGAGGTGAATGACGAGGGGCATGGAGAGCCACGCCTCATGATAACATGAGATGCTCGTCTCACTTGTCCTCATCTTCTTCTTTCCCCTCCTACACAACCATGTCCTCCTTCCATGAATCGTTCAAGCAGATTCTTCGTCAACTTTCAAGATGCGTGACATCCCCATCCCCATGACCAGTTCCCTTCCTCGCCTAGTAACCAACGAACACCAGGGACCGATAGCGGTTATGATATAAGCCATCTGCTGCCGAGCAAAATCATAAGTGGGCAAGAAAAGCATAAACAAGAGTTCAGAACGTACAGAGCTGCACTGGGTCGTCTTTTGTCAACAGCTGGTCCAAGTCATTGCGGTACTTGTTCGGAGCTCTTGGTACAGCCCGTTGGAGTTGGAGTTGGATATAGGACCGTCATCGCAGGTACAGCCGGAGCCCGAGTTTCTTGGTAACATGTTTCCCCGAAAGACATCGAATCTAGAGTAGCACGAAAAAAGAGGGGAGCGGAATCAGGCATAAACGCTACAAGAGACAAAAGCGAGACTCACAGTACTGAGTATGAGAGCCAGGTACAGCTCATCCGTGGATGGTTGCGTCCAACTTGGGGGCTTCAAGCTTCAATTCAGGACGACAGATTTGCAGTGTTGTTAGAGGTGTCGAGTCTCGACGGCTAGCGAGCTTCAACCCTCTTTACCATCCCATTCTTCCATATCTCACTCCACACTCATCCTCCTCTCTTCCCCTCCATCCCGTTCAACCGATCCACCAAACCGACGCGTACTCCGAACTCGATCCCTTCGCAAAGTCTTGGCAAAGTCCAACGCGTTCCAAAGGGCTCGATCGCGTCCATTTTTCATGTGCATGTACATTGTAAGTCGAGTTCGAGTGCGGGAGAATCCCGAGTGTATATCCTGGGAGATGTCTTCGAAGACAAAGAAAGAAAAGGTGGAAAAGGTTGAGAAGGTGACGCGCTGGCCTGCAAAGTGTGTGTGGCTATGCTTCTTGCTTTGTACACCAGCTCGTTGCCAAATACTCCTGTCATTGGCATCGACGCTGCGCTACGGCCATCACCGCCAGCCCGAGCGATTCCACACCGTTCTCTGAGCTCATCGCATCTCCCAGCCAAAACTCTGTGCTAAACTCGGCGCGTAAACGCATGCATAGAGTACAAATTCTCTTCGCCCCTTACCTCTCCCCTTTCCATGGCGTAGTCAGTTTTCGTTCACTATCGTCGCGTTGTCCGTCTGACTGAACGCGCTTACGCGCCAGAATGAAAACTAATAAGTACACCCGTATAAATTGACAATCAACTTGAGTGACGACTAGCTCCCAGGGACATTTGAATCCATAGCAAATAACCCTAGTCGACCATCTGACACGCAAGTGCGGTCTCCGATCCATACTCCAAGTACAATAAAACAAAAGGGACCGCGCAACACCACAAGATATGCTCCAACGTAGAACACATTGGCAATCTGCAATGTCTCCGAAGTCGTGTGTTTCGTTGGTCTGACCTGCCAAAGCGAAATGTGAGTGGGAGTGATAAGGCGGGTTCATCACCTCGATGGCCGCGAGGCAATAAACATTTTATTTAAGTAGAACAGATCACTTACTCTCAACTTGCTTCAAGGTGGCGAGAGTGCACGCGTGTTTCATTTCTCCAACAAACGAGACCGTGAAACTGAAAGCTCGATTGAATAAGCCCGATTTAAGTTTTTGAAAAACATTCAATGCTTTTCTTACTTGTCCGTTATATCCGGTGCATCGCGACGTTGGTCGGGGTAAGTGTTGTATCTTGTCCATCTCACCTTTCCAGGGGAATCAGCCTAAGGGTCATCGCCAACGCACTCACCTCTTCAGCCGTCCTTCCTCCCTCCATCCTGTCACTCTCTCACTCACCATACTCAGTCTCTCATAACACCAACCATCTCTCACATTCCATGTATCTATTAGCTCCGTTCGACCCAAAAATATCAGAACTGGTTACCTCCGGCAAAAGTACAGTCCATATTTCGAAATTCCTCGATATGGNTGAAAAAAATCCAACAAAGCATATACGCCTGTCGTGCGGAGCCCTCGAAGCGGAAGTGGGATTTAATCTGACAGCACATCAAAGCCGTGTATTTCGTTTGGCTGACCTGTGCTTGCGAAATCAGGCCTCAGGGTCCAAGGGGCACTCGATTGGCACTCGGTCCCCAATCTTCAAGCATCGCAGTTGAATCGTTCGTTCTACTTCTTCGGAGATTAGGTTCGTGTCGAGGAAGATAGAGGGAGGAGTGGAATGTCGCTGATAACGGGGCTTAGGATGGAAGGAGTAAGCGGCGACGCTGTTGGCTTTGGACACCGATTCGCACCCAGGCTTCCTATCACCAACACAGGCAATGTCCGCGACGCTGCAACACAAAGACCTAGAGAGGGACGAAGAAGTCAACCATATGTACAGCAGGAGAATCAAAGTGGTTAAACACACCACGAACATTCTCCCATGATGGGACGAACAACTCGGAATGACCAGTGGTAAGTAACTAATTTAAATTACGAATGCTCTACAAAAATACCGAATTTCCCTTCGACAACCGAGTGTTGTGAAGTATGATTTGACAGTAGCAGTTGAGTTTGATATTCCGGCCATCTGACCTGTTGGTTGAGTGGAGACGTGTTGACTCCAAACTGCTAACTGCAAAAGTTGTGCGAGATTTGCTCCACTGACACCTAGCTCGGCAAAAAAGCCAAAACTGCTTTCCAAGACTGTGCAATCATCGCATGTGGAACACTGGCAATCTGGCATGTCTCCAAAGTAGTGAGTTTCGTTCATCTGACCTGGGAACTCGAAGCCGAGGGGTGAAGTTACTCAACTACTCTAGATAGGCACTCTCGGTCAACGAACATTGAACACCTCCTCAGAACTGCAGGATACTCGCGTTCAAGAGAGATGGACGTCAGGGAATATATGTCAATGTGTGTAAGAAGGGATCTGATGCCGGTGTTGATGTACGCAAATTATCACTCATCGGTTTACAGGTAAAACAAACTCGGAGGGGGGACAAAATAGTGGATCACTTCACCGGAGAATCAACGCTGTATTGACCCATTCAGACGATGCACTCAACGTCCTATTATAGGATTTTGTCCGTACAACCTGGCGAGGGAGGAGTAGGCTTGGAGTAGGAACTTGGCACGCGGTGTAAAAAGGGTGTCAAGGCGGACGACCACCTAACGAGTCAGTCAATGGCACCGGGACGGAGGGACGAAGGAGAACCAAATTTACTTAATTACTGAAAGGAACAAAGGATAAGCGAGTCGAAGATCGTCTTCACCGCGAGAAGGAATGGAAGGTTTGAGATTTGAAGGGATAAGAATGTGGAGTAAGAACATCAAGCGTCGAGCTGTCAAGGGCAGTGTGTATGCGTATGGAATGAAGAATGGAGGCAGGGTAGCAAACGAGCAATCTTGTGAAACATCGATGCGATTCGACTCCGTTTATCATGGCCGTGTCGGTCTGGCTATAGTAAGCTCCAGATATCATCGAAATGATGAGTAGTTCGCTCAAAATGCGAACAAATGATGAGGCACTCGAATCCGACCAATTATGAGTGTAACCAATAGAGTACTCTAATTGACGCAAGCTGCATACTGAGTACAGCAAGGAAAAAATCCACTCTTTACTGGACTTCATCAACTCTTCGACCACGGATCATTCAATCTACTAAGTATGCTATTTCGTCCACCTGGCCTGTCCTAGGGAAGCCAAACAGGATTATGAAAACGGATCGCAATAACACAGTAATAAAGCCAATTTGAGGGTGCCAACGCAGAAGGAAAGCAATGGGTGTCCAGCGAGAATACAGGCCTGGTTTTACTAAGGTGGTAGCTTCGACTCTCGAGGCATAGCCGACCACATCCTTCTCTATCAGCTGGCCGTCCCCTGTTTCCACGACCACAAACACTACCATCGCATCCCACAATCCACACAAGATGTCAAGCATTGAGCATTGAGCTGAAGGGTAGCACATACACATACATACAGCATGAAGAAAGGTAAGGTGAGAAACGAGGAGATAACAAAGGAAAGGTTGTGAAGCTCGAGTCCCGGAGTCCTTGGTCTCAGATTTCCCTGTACCATGAAAGGACGGTCGTCATTCCAGCGATGACCCAATCTTCGAATTGTACCCGGGCGTCGGTGTAGGTATCGACGAGGAACGGGGAGGAGGTGATGAAGAAAGAGAAACAAAGGCGTAGGATGAAAAGGTCTTCAAACCGTCAAACCATGGGCAGCTTCACTTCTTGTCATGGTGCGTGCGATCTAGGAACCAACCAACGACTAGCGATACCATCTTGATCCATAACCAAAGCCATAGCCATAGCCCATCCACCGTAAGCAGAGCCAACGGAGGTGAAGGATGAGAAAAGAAGAGTAGACCGGCGTGTTGACGTTGACCTGCTCGATGGTCGTGGAAAGGTACCAGGGGGTGCATTGGGTGCACAGCGGAGACTGGTGGGGTAGATGTTGAGGTGGCGCGAACCATCTTCCATGCAGGGTAAGCAGGGCTCAGTGCAACCCATCCGCAGGTAAACGTTTAAACGCCCGAGTTGGTCACCTGAAGTGCGAACATAGAGCGTAACGGTATTCAATCGAGAGGCGCACCAAAAAGAGCGGAGGGGAGTTAGGCATAAACGCTACAGAAGACGGTGGCAAGACTCACAAGAGTAGGCGAGCCGTCTCCAGTCAGTGGATGCTTCGGCCTGAGGACGACAGGTTCGAGGCGTCGACGGCTAGCGAGCGTCGTCGTCCATACACTCTTTACCGCCCCATTCTTCCATCTCTCATTCCACGCTCATCTTATTGCCCTCCAGCTAATTCATCGAACCAACCCATCGGAACCGACGCCTACTCATGCGTGTCCCAAATTCCAGCGCGTTCCAGAGGCCGATCGCGTCCTTTGTTCATACACGTGTACAATGTGGCTCGAGCTCGAGTGCAATGTCGTAGCAGGCATGTACCCTGGCGGATGCCTTCGAAGAAGAGAAAGAAAGGTTGAAAAGTGGGAGGATCGACGCGTCGCCTGCAAAGAGTAAGTGGCTATGCACATTGCTTTGTACACCAATCCGCCCAACTCAATGCAACTCCGAAGTTCTTTTCAACCTTCCAAATTGCTGCTGTCCCTACATCGTAATGCTACTGGCCTTGAATCAGCCTTGACGCTTTCATCTCCAAATGCAACATGCGTGAAATACTCAAAACTATCGAAGAACTAGCAAGAAAATAGAGAAAATAGTCCACGGTCGCGAAATCGTGCACTTTCGAGGCTGCACGTACTACAGTCGGGGTCTTTCCTACGGGAGGGACAGCGACAAGTAGAAACGAAGGTAATTGCACGCGTCGACGTCAATCCTTTTGTGCACTGAGTTTGCCCAAAGGTTCTCTGCCTACCTCGTGTTCTCATCCCACCCAATTCCCGCGAACAGGGTTCCTGGTCGGCTCTCTGCTGATAACGTTGCGGTGCGATGAGATTTCTGTCTTCCACAGATCGGGCACTATGAACATCCGCATGGATTTCAAACTCCTCGGCCGCTGTGTTCCCTCGAGCTCCTCAACGAGTGTAGGCATATGTCTCACAGCGCGTCGGGACTGAACTTCTTTCGAACCGATTTGGAGCTTGTATAAGTGTACTGTAGGCATCCGAAACCCCACAAGATCATTTTCAAAGCAATCCGCGCTTTCATCACCTTTCCATTTCCCAAGCATCATCATGTATACGCTTTGCCAGCCTACGCCTCTCTTTATCATCCTCGTCGCCGCGTCTGTACTCATACACAGGCTTTCTACACGGAAGGGAACACTTCCTCCTGGGCCTCCGCGGTTACCCGTCCTTGGAAACCTACTCCAGCTTGGAGAAAGTGAACGCGTATGGCAGCCAATGACGATATGGGGTCAAAAATACGGTACGTCACGCTGCGTTTCCGAAATACCTTGGGGCATCGTCTGACTGAACTGAGATCTAGGTTCAATCACATCTCTGAGCGCTCTTGGTAAACCTATAATGGTCCTCAATAGCCAAAACGCCGCCTCTGATCTTCTCGATCGGAGATCCAGCATCTATTCTGATCGCCCCAGGAACATCGTCGTTGGAGAACTGTTGACGAAAGGGTACCTAATGGCTATCACCCGGTACGGTGACCTCTGGCGGCGGATGCGTCGTGCAGCTCATGAGTATATCCTTGTTTCCTCATGCATACCACTCCACCACTGAAGCTTTCATTTCCGTAGAGCTGTTGGCCCTCACATATACAAGGAGTACTTTCCCCAGCTTGAGGTTGAGGCCTCGGTTCTGGTCTCTACTCTTCTCGGTTCTCCGGATGACTTCTTCAATCACATTCGGCGGGCAACGACCTCGCTCATGCTTTCGTTAATTTACGGTCTTCCTCCGATACTGGACTCGAAAGATCCGATGGTAGTTTGGATCGAAGGTGTTGCCCAAAGGCTTGGAGTCGCCGCTTGCCCTGGGGCGTACTATGTTGAATTCCTCACATGGATGATGTACCTGCCACGATGGATGTGCGTTTTCTTTCACTTCACTTGATGATGTACTAATACGCCATCCATCTAGGTGTCGTTGGAGAACGGATGCGGAGCGTTGGCATGTCGAGACTTCCACTAAATATAGGGAGCTGCTTGACGGTGTAGCTGCTCGAGAAGTGCGCGCGTTATTTTATGATGAGGCTACCATGACTAACCCACCATCCTCTCCAGAAAGCCGGCTCGCAGCAAACTTGTATATCTACTCGACTTCTTCAAGAATACTCGAAGGGGACCCTCTCGTTGGATGAAGCTACGTGGACGGCAGGGACGCTGTAGTAAGCAGGCAGAACTTCCCCATCTTTTCATGGCTTTGAACGCGTCACTAGTCTTGCAGGCGCGGAAATGGTACCGTTGCCTCACGCCTCTTTGAAAATACCTTCCTAATTTCCTTATACAGACGGGTACCACGATGCTATGGTTCATGCAAGTGATGCTACTCCACCCTTCCGTCCAACTTCGTGCCCAAGAAGAACTCAACCGTGTGGTGGGTAAGTCCCGAATGCCAACGCTTCGCGACTTCGACAACCTTCCATACATCCAAGCGATTGTAAAGGAAGTCTTGCGCTGGCGTCCCGTCCTTCCTCTGGGTGTTCCCCATAGATTGGACAAGGAAGACACATATCTCGGGTATCAAATCCCAAAGGATTCAATCGTGATCGCCAACGCTTGGTAGGTGATACCCGAGTTCTGATACGCCCGTGCTGATAACCTTGCATCAGGGGACTCAACCAAAGCCCCGACGTTTACGGCGATGACGCTCATGAATTCAAGCCAGAACGATTCCTGACCTCGGAGGGGACGGTTGTGACGCCTGATATCATCGATACCAAGGATGAAGGTCATGTCACGTTTGGTTTTGGGCGTCGGTAAGCCCATCGTTTGCTTGCTTGAAACCCATCATCATCAACTCTCTCGCAGGCTTTGTGTCGGTCGCTACGTCGCCAATAGCAACATCTTCATCCAAGCTGCGTCCATCCTCTGGGCGCTTCGAATTCTGCCTGAACACGACAACAACGGAGAGGCGCTACTACCTGATTTGAACAAGGATGATGTTGACGGGCTTTTGCTGTGAGTACTCTATCCTGTTTGCTATAACCGGCTGATGTCTCATCCGCGTCAATCGGCTTAGCGCGCCTCCCAAGTTCAAATGTCGACTTGTACCTCGGGTTGATGAAGTTCTGGCCATCATCCAGTCGACAAAGGAAGAGAGGTTGTCCGGGTCCAAGCACGTTGTGTGACCATGACGTGGACGAGGGTTTTCTTGACCACACATTCACGCAGGTGAACTTTGTTCGGGAATATGTTGGTTATCATGTATAACGCTTCATCTACATTCTGAAGGCTGTTTAGATACACCAGTGACCAGCTCTGGTTGGTGCTGTCGCCGTAGATACCGAAATCTCGGTGTCACATTCAACACAGGCTGAAGATGTCACCTCACGGAACCGAACACTCGCAAACCGTTTACGCAACATTATCTCTATTACTTACGCATGTAGCCTGAATTTACACGGCGTTGATGATTCGGACCCCGAAATGACAGCATTGTCTTCGCATTCCCAACCCGGCCTTCTGTTTCTTCTCGTTTTCCAACCAATTACTAGCACCATTCATCGGTCGACGCCAGCTAGCCTCAACGTAGAACAGTCTCTCGTGATCATGCTGCTCCCTACGTCGCAACTTGGGCTAGGTCTCTCCTTTGTTCTCGCGGTGCTAGGCTTCTTGGCAGCATTCAAGAAAATGAAAACTGGACCACTACCCCCCNGGACCACTTCGACTCCCCATCATTGGTAATATCTTCCAGCTTACCGAGAGTGAAAGTTTGTGGTTGCCCATGACGAGGTGGGGCCGGAAATATGGTTTGTCTATTCTTCTCCCTTGACAGTTGAACACGATATGACCATCCAAATTTAGGCCCTGTCATGTATCTTAAGGCGTTAGGGAAGCATTTCGTCATCCTCAACAGCCATGCCGCGGCCTTTGACTTACTCGATAAAAGGTCTGGGCTTTATTCCGACCGTCCCAGAAATATCGTTGTCGGGGAGCTCTTGACGAAAGGATATCTTCTGGCATTAGCGAAGCACAATGACATCTGGCGACGAATGCGACGCGCATCTCATGAGTGAGTACCGTCTTATTGTTGAATGTATCCGACAAATTTGTTGATGGACCTTTTAGGGCCGTTGGACCGCAAATCTACAAAGAATACTTTTCTACGCTCGAAACTGAGGCTTCCATCCTCGTTTCCACTCTCATTGAGTCACCTCAAGACTTCAAGGAACACATTCGCCGAGCGAGTAACTCGCTAATCTTTTCTCTTATCTACGGCCTCCCCCCAATATTGGATTCGAAGCATCCTTTGATTGTTTGGATTGACAGTGTGGCTCATCGTTTCGCGGTTGCTGCGCGCCCTGGCGCCTACATGGTTGAGTTTTTCCCGTGGATGATGTCTCTTCCTCGATGGATGTAAGCCCACATTTACTTTCTCTTCTCCGCAAACTTATCTCTCGCTCCCATCTAGGTGTCAATGGCGGACGGACGCTGAACGTCAACATGATGAGATATCGGGGAAGTTTGAAGAACTCCTCACCAATGTCTCTTCTCGCTCGGTCAGTGCCGGTCTTCCGCTACATTGACTATGCGTAACCCATTCCCCGAATTGACTCTTCCAGGACGCTGGCACCCAACGACCCTGTATTGCTACGCGGCTTCTTGATGACATTTCTGAGGGAAATCTGTCCATGGCAGAAGCAACCTGGACGGCGAGCACCCTCTAGTAAGTTGAGCTACTTCACTTAGGTAAGAACAATGATGCCTAACGAAGTTCTATCCCCTGTCAGCTTGGCCGGCACCGAAACTGTAAGCACTGTTCACCTTGAAACCAAGTTACTACCATTTCTGATCTACAGTATTGTAGACAGGCACGCAAATGATGTGGTTCATCCTAGCTATGGCTCTTTACCCTTCGGTCCAAGTCCAGGCGCACAAGGAGCTCGACAGGATTACAGGAAGGCAGCGAATGCCAACGCTCGACGACTGCAACGACCTTTTATACATCCAAGCCATCGTGAAAGAAGTGTTACGCTGGCGTCCTGCGACACCAATGGGCCTTCCTCACAGTGCTGAGAAAGCCGATACATATCTTGAACGCTCCATCCCCAAAGAATCGATTATCATCGCCAATGTCTGGTAAGCTCGAATCTCATCCACCACGCTCACGTTCACTGATGTTTCTATGCATTAGGGGTCTTAACCACGATCCAGACGTCTACGGTGATGATTCATATGAGTTTCGCCCCGAACGGTTCTTGGATTCCGAGGGGAAGATCATGACACCTACCGCGGTTGATACCAAAGACGAAGGGCATGTGACTTTTGGGTTCGGTCGTCGGTCAGTTTTCGATTCTTTCCTTTGAACGAACCAACAATGACCAGGTGTAATATTCCTCTTCAGTGTTTGTGTTGGCCGATATATCGCCAACAGTAACTTGTTGATTCAAATGGCGTCTATCCTCTGGGCCTTCCAGATCTTGCCCGAGGTCGGTGAAGACGGCAAGGAGGTCCTTCCGGACGAAAACACGAGCGACGTTGATGGTATCCTCTCGTAAGCTCGCGGTCCTGATGTTCATCAGTATCTGACTTCCTCAAACCACCTCACTCTAGCGCGCCGAAACAATTCAAGTGCAGACTGGTGCCTAGATTTTGTGGTGTTTCTGCCACCGTCAGTGCTACGAAAGAAGAGAGAATGGCCATGTCCAGTGCTTAATATATATACGCAGGTCACTCAGCTTCTTCGTGTCACTATCTCTGTAGTTATTAGGTAGGTTGAATAGGCGGCAATGAGGCTCCTTCTAAGTTTTGAGATAAGTACTTAACTTCACATCAGGCGATACTTGGTAATCTTACTGTCGTTGATGAGCTAAAAATGACAGCGGAGAGCTACGACCTTATGTGGAAGTCTCCGGAGAGTGGGTCTGGATTGCTGTAAATCAGAATGCACGACTTAGATGTGGATGAAGGTCTTGCTTGGACGATAAGTATGCGGCGTCTAAAAGTCCGTTTTGAGTAGCGACGGCGCTTGCCCTCTTGCAAGAGCCTGAGGGGATATCAACCACCCCGTCATTGACGGAAAACGCTCACACCAATCTTACGCCATGGCCTGCTCGATTCGGTTTCAGCCCGGGATCTGCAATAACGGCATTGTCTGCGGCGGCAGGTCAACTACGAAGACTGCAGTGTGCCCCCTTCTGCCTTGAAGAGGAACCATCGTCGCCATCGACGCGAGTTTTCACGCATGATCACTTCACTCATCACATCCCAGATAGGACTCATTGTTTCCTTTGCCCTCGTTTCGCTGGGCCTTGGGGCTGCTTTCGCACAAAAACAACACAGATCACTTCCTCCTGGACCACTGCGACTCCCAATCATCGGCAATCTTTTCCAGCTTAGCGAGAGCGAAAGTTTATGGTTACCTATGACGAGATGGGGCCAAAAATATGGTGCGTGTATTGTACCCTCTCGAATGGATCTCGTTCAATACTTATTCCAATTTTAGGCCCTGTCGTGTATCTCAGGGCGTTAGGGAAACATCTTGTTGTCCTCAACAATCATGCCACAGCGTCGGAATTGCTCGATAAAAGGTCTGGTATCTATTCGGACCGACCCAGGAATATTATCGCTGGGGAAATTTTGACGAACGGATGTGCTATGGCGTTAGCCAGGTACGATGACATCTGGCGGCGGATGCGGCGCGCGTGTCATGAGTGCGTACCGCCCTACCATTGAATCTTAAATTGACATGACTGGTGAACAACTCTCTAGGGCTGTTGGGCCGCAAATCTGCAAGGAATACTTCGCGACGCTTGATGCAGAAGCCGCCGTCCTCGTTTCTACTCTCGTTGAGTCACCTCAAGACTTCAATGAACATATTCGGCGAGCAAGTAACTCCCTTATGATTTCTCTGATCTACGGCCTCCCCCCGATACTGGATTCCAAGGACCCCATGATCGTTTGGATTGATTGTGTGGCTCATCGGTTCGGGGTTGCCGCGCGCCCTGGAGCCTACTTGGTTGAGTTTTTCCCGTGGATGATGTCCCTTCCTCGCTGGATGTAAGTCAGGATTGACATCGACTCCTCTTGTACTCACGTTCAGCTTACATCCAGGTGCCGATGGCGGACGGAAGCTGAACGCTGGCATGTTGAAATGACGACGAAGTTTGGAGACCTCCTCACTGATGTGTCCTCTCGCTCGGTCAGTATCAGTCTGCTCAGTGCTGCTGTGGCGAAAGTCAACTCACACCTCAGGCACCCAGCGAACCTGCATTGCTACGCGCCTCCTTGACGATATTTCAAAGGGGAATCTGTCTACAGAAGAAGCCACATGGACTGCAAGCACTCTCTAGTAAGCCACATATCTTCACTTTTCTGAACTGACGATGCCTAATGAAGTCTTCCTTCTTCAGCCTCACCGGCACTGAAACTGTAGGTATTTTCCTACCTCGGACCAAGTGTATACTGACGCCGATCTGGGTTGTAACAGACGAGCACTCAAATGATGTGGTTTATTCTGGCTATGGTACTTCACCCATCAGTTCAAGTTCGAGCGCAGACGGAGCTCGACCGGGTGATAGGAAGCCAGCGAATGCCAACGCTTGACGATTACAATGACCTCTTATACATCCAAGCCACTGTGAAGGAATTGTTACGCTGGCGCCCCGCGACACCCATGGGCATCCCCCATAGCTCCCAGAAAGCCGACACATACGGTGCATACTCCATCCCCAAAGAGTCACTCGTCATTGCCAACGTCTGGTAAGCGATTCCCCATCCTAGCGTCATACCTACTGATGCGTCCATGGGTTAGGGGTCTCAACCACGATCCAGAAGTCTATGGTAATGATTCCGACGAATTTCGCCCTGAGCGGTTTTTGGATTCGGAGGGGAAGATCGCAATTCCTACCACCGTTGATACAAAGGACGAAGGACATGTTACGTTTGGGTTCGGTCGTCGGTCGGTTTTCCATCTCTTTCACTCATTGACCACGCAGTAATATTGTCACTCTTCAGTGCTTGTGTTGGTCGCTACATTGCCAACAGCAACCTTTTCATTCAAATGGCTTCTATCCTCTGGGCATTCCAAATTTTGCCCGAGATCGATGAAGAGGGCAAGGAACTTTTCCCGGACGCAAATGCAAGCAACGTTGATGGTGTATTCTCGTAAGCTCCAAGTCGATGCTACGTCCGACTGTATCTGACTTACTCAAACCACCTCACAGCGCACCGAAAATCCTCAAGTGTAGACTAGTCCCGAGATTCAGTGGTGCTTCTGCTATTGTCAACACTACCAAAGAAGAGAGGATGTCCGCATCCAATGCCTAATCCGTGTTGTCACCCAGTGTCTCCATGTTGGGATTTTCCACGTCGACCGGGTTGTTTGGAAGACTTGAACAGGGTGATGAGGTTACTTAGAAATGAAGAATTTTGTGTCAGACAATATTATCAACGATTGGCTGACTTACAATCCCTTGAACCAAGTTCGTCCCTTGGAGTTTTTCTTCAACCCCTTCGTCACGGAGACGTAGTAATCTTGCTGCCGTTTAACCGTTTGAATTGTCAATCACCGCTTGTGGAGAATACGAAGGATAGCCACCACAGACCTCAGTGAAATAGGCGCTATACTGTTTCTCCAAGGACTGCCAGAGACCTTTTGATGCGTGAGACCCCACACCAATGATCCTACTCAACCTAGAATTTTCGATAGCTATGAATGCCCACAAGTCCACAAAACGCCCTATCGCCTCCACCAATTCATCAAGTACCTGCAGCGTAGCCTGAAGTAGATCGGAAGACGGCGTTGATGTGAGTTCCGTGTCAGAAACTTTGATGCCCTGCGATACCCCGAGTTCCAGAGAAGGATGGTATGAGCCCCCAATTGATGATTGAACCTACAACAAACACAGCTCAGTGATGTAATCGAGGAACCTACAAAGAAGTTACCGTGAATAGGCTTTGACGTATGTTGCGAAAAGCCTCTTCAGTTTCACTAGCCTTGCGATGAGCCACAGAAACATCAATAGACATGGTGGCAATCAATGCGGTTCGGTTTGCTTCTAAATCTTCTTCTAGGATAGCGATTGCACTTCGAGCAACTAGGAAACCCTGCTCGGCGGCATCAACACTTGTTGAGATAGCCTTAGCATAATCCTGCGAATGAGTAACGATACGTTCGTGCGCGAGGCACATATCCTTTGATTTGTCCTTCTGTTTCAAAAGGCTACGTGATCAATAGTAAGTACGATCTAAGTAAATTGAAGAGTGCATCACACTCACGAGAAGTGTTGATGAAATTTACTGAGGCGTTCAAAAGTTTTGTGAGTGGCAGACGTGATTTCTGACATCGCCTGGACAGCTACGTCCCTATAATGGAGGAATGGGTTGGATATAGTAGGAGTTCGATATCGACGTACATATATGCTCCGGGAATTTCGGTGGCTTGGTGTAGAATGGATTTGATAGGGACGAGCTGCGATTTGGCCAACGAGTGCACCAGTTGAACCTAGGACAGCGAAAACAGATACCAGTCAATTCACAATACATTGAGTTGACAAAGAAACTTACTTGGTGGGCGTACGTCTCGAACTCATCTTTCAAGGATGTACATACACCTCGAGCCGCAATATCATCGCTTTGTATCAGGGAGCGTAATCGGCCCTCGTCTAGTGTTCGATGTTTCCACCAGTCGGAAAATCTAATGGCTGAGTCCAAAAGCTTGAGCAAGATGTTCAAGGCGCTTCTGTGAATATACAGGTTTCCACTCGCTGGATTGGTGTCGCTCGGCTCGGACGACTCGGTTCGAATGAGCTGAAAGGATGAGGATCAAGACCGGATTGATGGGATGGACAACATACAACGTGGAGCGAGAAGCGCAATTCCCGAAATCCTTTGTGGATAGTCACGGCTTGAGATTGAGAGACCTTGAAATCGAAGTTGTGAAAAGGCAATTCATCCGCTTGGTATGCGTCGGATACGGCACAAAGCATTTTGGCTGTGGCTTGCGATCTTTCGTTTGCAACCTGGGCACTCTGCGACACAAGTTGGCTGAATGATTGAAATGAAGCTTTAATACTTTCGCAGAGTAGATTGAGTTTCTTCGGAAGATCAGTGCCAGCTGGAATTCTAGACGATAGGGCTCCCGTCATTATGGCATGCGCAAAGAGTCCCAACGATACGCAACTGCTGCTCGAAGGCACTGAATTCATGAGCTGAGAGCCGGCTCAGCCGCAGCATTTCGAGCACTCCGCCGTGTATAGGCTGTCCGTCTCTATAAAACTGAGTTTAATATACATAATATAATTCTGATAAGAAAGCGAAAAGGGACTGACATCGGCGAACCAGGATCTTGATCATCTAAGGCAAAGCACTCAAATCAGAGGGAAGCTCTCGGGAGTTTGGACAGATACATACCACTTTCTTGATCAGTGGACATGGCGTTTCTTCAAGAGGTATGGGGGAAGAGAAATACACGCAGCTGGTGCGACGTTTCCATGAGGCTAGCTTGCGTTGGGTTGGACGCTCGATACTCATATAGACCTAGGCGTGGCGAGAGGCACAGTATTGTGCTTTGAGAAGAAGAGCTCGCAATGGAGGGACCGCGAGCTACAATGAGAAGGTTGGACAACACTGACAGTGAGAGCTGTTTAACGCTTACTTTCAAAACCAACCACCGTTCATCCCTGTATGGAAAGGGGAGACCTCCTGATTGTGGTGAAAATACAATGGCGAAACTCTCTCTCAAAGCCTGAGAAGCTGACTTGACTATACCATGACCTTTTTAGTCCGGCTGATCAGGTCCTCAAGCAAAATAGCAAACAAGATTGGTTCTCTTTTTGCTTATTCGGGGGCCCATCGTTCTGAGCCAGGGTCCACCGTAGGAGACGATTCTATTTCGTCTCCTCACCCACACACCCTCAGCCCTGTCCTCCTCAATCAAATTGAGAAATCCTCCGATCTGACTGGGAGCACTGAATTGTAGAAAAGTCTTGTTCCCAATCCAGTAACCAGACCTCTTCCGCTTTGCACTCCCATCCCACCACGACGGCATCGTCTTGATCTCTATACCACCTTGTACTCGTAGGCTGCCCAGAAGCTGGAGATTGATTGGATTTATGTTCATACCAGTGCCCTTCGGCCGGCCTTTGAATCTCGATACATCCTAGCCGCCCATTTGGCTGGCTAGAAAAGATACTTCGAACTCTGGTGGTGTTCCAGGAAGAGTCCGAGTCAATAACAATGCGAATGTGTTCAACGTTTGAGTCGCAGAGGGCATCTCCCAAGTCCTCCCAGTAGTCCCATCCGAAGTCAAACTGAACTCGAGCCGATGAGCATGAGCTAGAGTACCAGTAGGGGCTAAACTTACATCGAATATTTCAAGATACTTGACATTTCGAGCTCGCAACAGGATAAAGTTCAACGTCGTAAACGTCAAGTCTTGCAGTGAATCTACCGACCAAGTCAGTAGTGCAGGCATCTCCGGGAGTCCTTCCGTTTGCAACAGAGCGCGAGCATGGGTGAGAGTTTCGGTTGATCGTAAAAGTGTCTGAAGAGGGACGTAGCCGCCGTAAACTTTGAGATTGGGGAATGACAATTTTTGTTGAGGAGGGACGAAGAGGAGGGTGCTGTAGAGTTGGATACGCTCGAGGTTGGGACGGGACCGCAGAAATGGAGCGATATCCAGAGTTCCTTGATGCCCTGATGATGTGAAGGAGAATTCTCGGAGGCTCATAGGCGAAGAATAGTTAGACAGGGAGGCATCGACTGGCGCGTCTTGGAGGAATGCAAAACGCCCAATTTCTGTGTTATAGAAATGAAAATTGAAAGAGAGTGATTCGAGGTTGATCAACGTTGGGAGGAGTTTATCGAGGACTTCGATGTCTTCCCGATCGTGTAATGCAACGAACTTGACAGAAAATGATTTAACGCAAAGGGATCTTGGTCGCCGGGCTTGTAGCTGAGAGTGGCCTTGATTTTTAAGAGACCCAAGTGATAACGAAGTCGATCTGATGAAAGTTCGAAAGAGGGAAAGTGTCGATGGACGTCCGGATACGTCCAGAGAAACAGCTTTGAGGAAGATAGGTTCGGCAAAATGATGAATTTGCTTGGAGACGAAGAGTAGACTACGAAGAGTGGATTTGTCGGATAATTCAATGATAATGATCAAGATGTCTTCGGGTAGGGAGAGGGCCATCGGCGACAAGCTTGTATCTGAGGTTTCGAGGTTGGTCAAGTCGAAGTCAGGATCAGCTTGGAAGAAAATGTCATTTGTGACGGTGGGAACATGCTACTGAGCGTGGGAAGCCAGGGCCGGGAAGCCGTAGGGCCGTCATTCCGGGAAGTAGATAATGCGGTCAGTGGGTCACGCAAATCTGAGAACCGAAGTCGAACAAAGATAAAGTAGCCTCCCCGGCGCAAGTAATCATTGCAGAGTTTCATCAAGTTTCTATAGTTACTTCGTCCCATGAAACACCCATACCAGCGAAATAGCCCATGACAACCCTCGTTACCCTACTGCTCTCAATGCTGACGCTACCAACCTTCCGCTTCTTCAAAACCCTGTAAAGCTTCCTGTAGTCATCACTGTGGTTTTCACCATAGTCATTCTCATGGAACGTATAATCCTCAAGTACGAGGGTATTCAGCGCGGGAAGATTAAACCTGGATGTCTCAGTGTTTTCGTCCTCCTTATCGCTGTCGACAGACTCGGGATCCGATGCATCAGCGGGGAGGTGTTGTCTGGTGCCAATAACATCAACGAAGTCCATATGACAGTTGACTAGCGTTAGGTATTCGACCTTGTCAAAGGAAGGCAAGAGGTCTATCCATCCCCTGTACTCCCCAAGGGAGTCGAGGGTCAGTGTCGTGACTTGGAATAGATGTATTTCAAAGAGGGGGATGAAGGGCTCGACCGGAATGTGGTGACACAGAGATAAAACTGGATCCTCACTTGTTTCAGTGAAAAGGTGAATCCTGAAGTGTTGAATTCGGGTGGGCATGATGCGACCCTCGGTAAGTGGTGTGTCTCTAGCAGAGAAACGAGACCAGGCTTGGTGGATATATGAGATGTCAACCGGGTCTGACTCAGACGTCACCTCAGAGCAGTCAGTTGAAATGAAGGTAGACTTGGGGATATCCAGATAATCAAAGATGATGGATGCATCGATAGCCTCCATGTATACCTTCAGGGATTTGAGCCTTGGTAAGCGCACGGGATAAAATTCGGCTTCATCCTGCTGATGATGATGTTTCAGCTTTACCAGGAGGACTTCTTCAGCTTGGGGTGTTTGCTTCAGTATGCGAAGCGCGAGTTGAATGGTGATCAGCCCCGAGCCCCTTGAATTATTGATTCGTAGCCTCGTCAGATTGTTGAAAAGAGGAATGGAAGCTGGGATGGGAAAGTGCCGGAGTTCCAAGCAAGTCAGAACAGGCATATCGCTGAACATGAATTCATCCGACTGTACACTGGCGCTGGGCGTAGGAGTCTGATGGAGCAATCGTAGCCGACGGAGTATGGGAGCGCTGCGATCGACGCTGCAATTCAGTAGCTCACGATAGAGGGTAAAGTCATCGGAAGTCACTCTGAGCTCTCGCAATGTCCCGATGTCAGACAAGCTCAATTTCGCAAGCTTGAAAACTCTGGGATCATCGGAGAGCTTCAAAGAAATCTTCAAATCCAGGGGCGATGCCTTAGATCTCTTGAGCATCTCCTCAGCACGGTCGATAGTCGCGTTTCGAATGTGTATCGAAGACCACAACTGCGGGGTATCTACGCTAACTTGGCGCCAGTGACGACATACGCTAGCGATGTTGAGCCAGCTGCATGTTCCGGTGTGCTTTTTAGAAGCAGACATCTTTCCCTGAATGAATATCACAGAGAGTAGCTCATCTGGGATTTGCGAGATGTACGAATGGGTGTTTCGTGCAGTCTTGAGGGAACGAATCGCCTCCTTGAGTGCGAGGATTTCCTTGTCAATGAGACCCTGAGCTGGGTTGGGACTGATGAGAGGCTGAGGAATCGTTATCAGTGTGAAATCTGAGTTGATGGGGGAACCTCACCATTTCCAAAATTCAGCGCACGGCTGAGTGCGGGCAGAAATGCATGCACTGAGGAGTGCACGCTGGGTTGCTAGGCAAAAACGTGAGCCCTTGTGCAATCCACGTGCCCTCCCTGAAACGCGATTAGGAGGAACTGACTCTGACGTAATGTGACTTCGAAGGGTATTTAGGCCATTTATCACCCATGAAGTCGTCGCTTTTCCCTTTTCCTTTCACCTTCATCACCTCCCCGCTCGTTTCACAAATTAACGCTCTTTACGAACCGTTCTCTCTTTCCCAAATCACGCCTCACGCAAATGATGCTCATGCTCGCCTCATTCTTGTAAACGTTCAACTCTCCGAGCGTTCCAAAGTCACGCTATTAACCACAGTGGCATCTCAGGTCGCTCGCCCTTTGGGCTTTGACTGCAACAGCGATGCAGATTTACCCTTTGATTGATGCAACATCCCAGGGAGACACCACAGCGAAGTGGACATACGAAACTCAGGATGCGTATGTGTCGAAATCAACTTGCGTGTCTCCCATACCCCAGCTGACCTCAATTCTTCTTCAGCTCCCGCTTTGGCGTTTTTAACTTGTACCTACGTCACCCATCGTTCAGAAACGATTTCGCCTTGCGCAACAACGTTCGTGGATCCGATGGCGAGGTTAATATGACTCTTCCTGTGGTACCCGCCCAGTGAGTACCCCATCATCCAGTTTGCGTGTGATAGCTCACTTACACGCCTTCGTAGGGATGGGTACACCCTGCTTGGTACCAGCATCAGTAACATAAACGAGCATTATGCGGAAAGCGCGCCATTCGCGATTGGTGAAGCCGTTTCTTCAACCATGACGTCAACAACATCGATGTCGACTCCGTCCATGGGAGCGGGAGCAGGCACCACAATGTCCGTGTAAGTCATCAACTCGCTTTTTCTGCCTCCATCTGCCTACTAAACCCTTCATAGTCGACCCAATCCGACCACCACCCCAAGCTTCGGGACTACCGTTGTGAATACCAATGGCGGCACAGCCAGTTCTGTGGTGTCTTCGAGTGCATCTTCTGGACCTTCCTCTGGCTCGCTCGTCGGGTTCAACGGCGCGAATCGCCTCAGTTTGAGCGGGACGTTGTGGTCCTTCGTTGGAGCAGCACTAGGAATGATGGTTGGAGGTGGTTTGTTTATTGTCGTCTGAGGTAGAATAACTGGCTTGTTAGTTCCTTACTTTACAATGAATAATGAGATGTCGAGAGCTGTGACTCTATGGGGAACTCGGGCTGAAGTCGGGCTGAAGCTGGCAGGGCTTCCCTACGCCCTGCAAATGAAATATCGTACGATGAGCGCTTGACGAGGCGCCCAAAAGTTTTGTTCCTTACCATCATCATCCAAGCATCATCGTTGCCCTCCATGTCCACCGTTCCGACGGGCAACACCCACAAACCTGCCTTGACCAGCTCCGCGCCCATCAGCCACACCAGAAACGCGTAGAACTACGTGAGGCGAGAATAAAGTGCAATAAACTCCAACCTGACCAAATGAACGGTCCGCGCTTCAGCATCTGCAAGCGTTCTAAAGTTTGAGGCTTAATTTTGACGTCAAACTGTATCATCACTGTATGCTCGGATCCCCTTTTCTCTTGATTATGACCGTTTGCTCAACCTCAAGATAGCTGCAGAGTCAAGCTGGCAACTAGCGTGTTCATGATTCGACCACGATTCGAGGCAAATTCGAGGCCGTAAAGGCATACTGGACGCTGTGGAGGGGTCAAGTTCGTTGACTTGTATCGAATGTGCTCCGATTATCGAGCTTGAGGCAGCTTGGGGGTTTTATTTGAAGTTGAAACGAATGCCGCGATGCAACGTTGAAGTCAGGGACTGCGTTGGCATGCGTTTTTGTCAGGCGTTTAGTGAGTCTTTTTCAGGGCTCCCTCATCCCGATCTCACCATGAAATCTCAGCCACTGGGAATTTCCCGAACGTATGTCAAGCTTCAAGCTTCGAGATCGTTACCTGTCGTTGTTGGCTCTACACTTGCTCCTCCGTACGCCTTTGGTTTAAAGTTGGCACACTGTCATCCTTCGTCAAGCGTGAGCCTTACTACTACTCCGCTTCTGCGTTGACCCCGGATCTCCCAAATTTCTCTGTTTTCTGGGGTCGTCAACGTCGCAGGTCACACAAACGCCACCCCCATGAACCAACCTCTATTGGGCTGCCCTGGCTAGGTACATCTACCTCGTACCTGAACTGGCGCTACGAGTACTCAGGGTTGCGCGTCTCCTTGTTTCTTCTCTACTGCTACGCTGATACATGGCGGCGGTGGATGTGCAGTTTTCAGTCAGCTGTGAGTACTTTTGACATTACGCGACATTACCATCTTTCTCATCTTTAAGCTTATACAACTTTGACAGGAATCACAGGAGTGTCCTGCTGATAATAGATGTCACCGTTGACCACGAGACTCTCCATGGAGATGCGTTGGTAGAACAGAGACGGCTGCTCGGCCTCCTCCGAGCTTCGTTTTCCTGGTCGTTCTCCGGTATCTGACAGGCACCTGTGCTTTCTCGCAATATATGTTTGCCTGAGACTCGGTGCCATGCGTCTCCTTTGTATGCAATGTGGAGCAAAACCCACCGTCAACGCTCGACAATGGTCATGGTTATTCCATGCCGCTTCATAAACGGTTGACCCGCTGAGAAGGTTCTTTGCGCGACTGACGAACAGTCATCCTATGCGTGCAGCGTCATCCGTCTGTGTCTTCTCTTCTTGATCTCGCTTCATCAAGAACAGTGTCAGCTTGGTCGTTGACTGCCCCCGGGATGAAACCCGAACTTGTCCCGTGCCGGCTCCTCTTTTGTTCGGTACCGCACCAGGAGACCCTTCCCCAGTTGGTCGTCTGAATGTGAGCCACCCCCACATCTCTCAGTGACAAATATACATCGTTGCTGACCAAGTCTCCAGGCAGGATTTCCGCGTCCCACTTTAGCTTACCCCAGCTATTCCCTGGCGAAGATAATCCGCAATTTCAAGCTTCTTGATGCGTCAGTCTTCACGTCCTAGTATGAAGAGCTATTAATAACTTCTTCCTCAGTTACATCTCTCCGAGGACCGATCCGTGGTCTTTCCGTCAAGGCTACCTTTCCTCACGAGTTGCAGGTGAGTTGCGATGTTTTAGCGCGATAACGTATGGTTTTGGGAATGATAGGTATGTTTTAGGCATCCGGGATGTCGTCTACCAACCTCGACGTGGGCCGATGCCGGGTCATCCGTTGTGGTCTAGCGTATATAAACAAGGTGTATTCATCGAGCTAGGGTTTCTTCAACCTCGGGTTCTCCTCTCTCAAGTGCTCCTCAGTCTTGAAAATGCTCGGTAGCGTTGGTAGTCTCGCCATTGCTTGCGCAGTCTTGCCCCGTGTTCTCGCACATGGCGGTGTCCTCTCTTACACCATTGGCGGCAAATGGTTCGACGGTTGGAAGGCGTACAACTCCCCTGCTGGCCAGAGCACCATACAGCGCTCTTGGGACACCTAGTACGTCTACTTTCATTACATGCTGGAGATGAGATCGCTGACGGAATTTACTCATAGTAACCCCATCCAAGACGCCACCGACCCGACCATTGGTTGTAACGATAATGGTGCCTCCTCAGACGGCCAGCAAACTGCTACTGTTGCTGCTGGCTCTGCCATCACCGCTTTCTGGAACGTCTGGCCTCATGACACTGGCCCAATGGTACTTATTCTTTTCATTATCCATGTAGCCCGTGTCTTACATCTGGCGCGTTTTCTAGTTGACCTATCTTGCCAAATGCCCCGGCACCACCTGCACGGGCGTAAACTCCAACACCCTTAAATGGGTAAGTTATCGTCCATTTTTGCGATCATTGCTCCCTTGAGACCGATGTTATCTCTCAAGTTCAAAATCGACGAGGCTGGCCTTCTCTCTGGCACAATCGGGAGCGGGAAATGGGCTGCCGGAAAGATGATCGACCAAAACAACTCATGGACCTCCACTATCCCGTCTTCAGTACCGAGCGGAAGCTACTTGATTCGTTTCGAAACTATCGCACTCCACTCAATGCCCGCCGTGAGTTGGTCCATATCCTCGTTTAACCTCCCACTGAAATGGCCGTTCTAGCAATTTTATCCTGAGTGCGCTCAAATTGATATCACTGGTGGCGGTTCGCGCGAGCCTACCGCTGCTGAGTTGGTGTCCTTCCCCGGAGCCTACAGTAACTCGGACCCCGGTGGTAAGCTATCACCCCTCCGGTTTCTTTTCTGCCATATCCTTAACCTACTCTAGTTTTGGTCGATCTCTATGGACAAGCCGCTCAAGCTCAAACAACATATGTTATCCCTGGTCCTCCCCTCTATGGTGGCAGCAGCTCTGGATCCGTGAGTTGATATATCCTCTCCTTCGATACTATCGCCTCACAATCCCTTCCTATAGCCATCTTCTCCTCCTCAGAACACAGCGCCCGCGACGACCGCTCCTGCAACCACAAGGCCAGCAACCTCTGCACCTGCTCCCTCGCAGAGCGCAGGAACTGTCGCTCAGTTTGGCCAATGTGGAGGAATTGGATACACCGGAGCTACCGGATGGTGAGCATCATCTCGCATCATTCAATATCGATGGCCACGGACGACATCTGACTTCTCTTCCATTCCAGTGTTGCACCGTTCGTATGCAAAGTCCTCAATGGTAAGCTCTCTCGTATCTATGGAAATTGGAGCAAAGATTGATATCCCCTTCCGTGGAATAGATTACTACTCTCAATGCACTTAATGTCGTCAAGGATTTCATCACCTCAATGTATCGTTACTATTCAATATGTCAAGACTCGTGTTTGATGTTTTTCGTCGGAGGCTAAGCACATGGTTTCGGAGGTTGTTGCCAAACACACGCAAACTCCCTTTTTTCTTCCGGCTCCTTGAAACCATCTCGGAACGCTTGAGTCTGATCAATTTTCGCTTCACCGTTGGTCAAAATTTCTCTGAACATCTGGCCTCCGACCAATCAATAACGAGGCTACGTGCGCTCGCTTCCATTCCCCAGCTACTCGCCCAAATGGAATCACAGGGCATCACCCCATTATGCATCATCAGTATTGCTATTGATCACGATACCTAAATGGCTAAGACCCTAGGTACACCACCTTCCTTTCTACCTCTATGCGCCCTGGCGCGCTGTGATGCAATTGGGCACCCTCAGCTCGCGAGCTTGTGACGCTCCGTCATTGGTCGAATGTCCTCGAACCCTGCGTGGCGCCCATCTAATTTTTGAATCCGTCGGAGCCTGTGACTCTCAAGACGCATTTGTGGAGATAACGATTTTCTTTTGACAGTTATGGTGCCTCAAATCTCCATCTACCCTGCGATAATAGGCTGAATGAACACACATTAGGGAGCTGATCAGAGATGCCTACCATGCTTCCGATTTGTGTTCGTATTTTGCAGAAAATAATTGTACCTTTCCGCGCCAAAGGTTCGGTAGGAGTGGACGGGACCAAAGCGGACCAGAAACTCATCGATATGTAAGGAAAGATGGAAATTGGGTCGGATGCGAAAATGTGGGTAGAGTGTCTTGACGCCGTCGACGTATGATTGAATATATTCCTTGTACTCGATCGCGTGTTGCGTATCAATGGCCAGCATGTTTGCAGTCTCAACGGCAGCTCTAAGTTTCATGAAGTTGTCTAACATGGCGCGTTCTCGTTCTCGTCTTTGGTGTTCGTGTTCCTGCTCCTGCTCGTCTTCTAGTTGCTCGTTAGGATGACTATCAACGCCCCATAACCTGATAAGGGTAATGGGGAGATTAATTGAACAAACCGTCCGCCATTGGTCTGCGCTTAGCTTTCCTCGACCGGCTGAGCCAAAGTTTGAGGGAGCGCGAGTTACCCATGAAGGAAGCTGGATGTGTTCCATGTCGCTATGGGTCGTCGACAGAATCGTGCGCCCCAATACCATCTTTCGATCGCCCCCCTCGGACCTACGACCACCAGCATCAATACTGGGAGCACTAGCAGAATGCTCGAAATGTGCCTGCCCACGTCTCAGGGGAATGAGAATTAAAATGCGAGAATCCAAACAGCCGTACCTTCAGTCGTTGGCACAACATATCCTTTGTTCCCTCTGTCGACAATTTCAGGTGTTCACAGGCAGCCACCAGGTCTCCCTTTTTAGCTCCGCCCATGATGGTACTCGCAGCACGGTTTGCAGCTAATTGGCGTAAGATAATTGCCACTGCGTTCGAAACTACCGGCTCATGTGCCTCCGTTGCTGAGGTGGAAGCCAACATCGCCGATGCTGAAGGAGGCTGTAATTGAAGCATATAATCTGCATCCTGGGGATGATCATGATGAACGGGACTAGGTCATAAAGCAAGAAATCTAACGCACGGGGTTTTGTTCAAGCAAAGCTTTGGCGCGATCCTTTTTGTGAATCACTCGGTTGACGTTGATGCCTTGTTCTTGGCAAAGATAGTAAAGGACTTCCTTCCGACACTTTTCAAGCTGCTTAAGGGAACGGTTTCGCAGGAAGTCCCTCCCACTCGCCATGTCCTCTGCGGAAGGAACGTGTGGTGGTGTATGGTGGTCCTCAGTTGCGTCCCCGTCTCGCGACTCTATGTTCATCCCCCATATCTCCCGACAGTGCGACTGGTAAAGACCGAGGAATAGGTTGTGCATCGTATCGATGACAGTGAATTGTATAGGATCCCAGTATGGTAAACGCAAAAGTTCCGACCATCGTATGCCAGTCGACTGTGTGAGCCTTTCGCGCTCTGCCGTGCTGTTGGCGTCCCGCCATTGCGTAGCAACGTCCAGGTGTTCAGTGAAATTACGAGCTTTCCAWGTGGAAGTGTCGAAGTTGGARATGTTATTGATCATAAGCTCGCAGAGGGTACAGAAGAAGGTGGAGGTTACAGCRGTGAAGCCAGACACTTGGCGTGCCGCGAGGCTGTCGCAGACGACTGGGATCAGAGCCAAAAACACTAGACGACCATTCCTGTATCTTGCCGTTCGCGAGAAACGAACGCCGGTGGACCAAAAAGGAAGCAGCATGTCGACCAAGAGTTTCAGAAAGTGATTTATCTGGTGTTTAGATGGCTTTCCAGGTCCTGGAATGACGCCGACAAGGAACATGTATTCTGGATTCCATCGAACGTGTGGCAGAATACTGTAACAGACCATATAGATCCCAGTTGCCGTCGCCACGTTTTTTGCCGTWGTYTGACCAGATGGGTTGAATCCATCCAGACACAATCCGAAAGCGTACCGTCCTTGCGAACCCTTCTTTCTGAAGAATTTCTTGCCATCGTGGTGTTTGAAGTTTCGCAACACAGGCGAGTCCCAAATGTCATGCATCTTAGAATCCGTCGTTTCGGCCCTGTCTAAGAAGGAATCCATGCTATCCTCTATGTCAGGCCTCGATAACAAGCGTGCGAGCCAGTGCTTGATGTCATTCTGTAGGTACTTCTTCTGAGGCACAAAGAAGGTTCTCCCTGCGATACTTCTTCTTGACAACAAGGGTGCCCCGCACTCGGGATCGGAGGGTGTATCCCTGTGAGAACAAGTCATCGGAAATGGGCGTTGAGCGGGTAACACAAAGTAACACTTTGGACAGCAAATATACGAATCGAAGCGAGGGTCTACGTCCAGGGATGCGACCACGGTTCTTGGATCGCATGGCAGCTCGTCGAGTAACATTGCATATCTTTCATTCGACATGCCCGCTGCCTTGAGTGCCATTTCAACTACAGAGAGCAATCCCGACATAAGCAGTGAGGAAGACGTCCTTGAGAGCTGGCCAGTTAAATGCATGATCAACACCAATAAATGGTACGTGAGCACAACAGGATTCCAACTTCGATAGGAATTCTGATAGTATCGATCTTCGGTCGCTATTATCAGAACACAACACCGTTCCTAATCACTAAAGACGTACCACAGTCGACAAAAACTGGGGAATCCTTTCCAGTATTGGATTTAAGCCGGGTACTTTCCTTCCTCTGATTCTTCCACTGCTTCTCCTTATACGCATGCATGGACTTCAGTTTCGATGTGATACGATCCGAAAGTTCTCGTTTAGACACGTTATCACCTCCGTGACAAGACTGAACCTCCCTCTGGAGATTCATCAAAAGTGCTTCTTGACTAAGGAACTCGGCATTACATGCTTGATTGGAGAGAGCCAATTTACCCTGATTTTGCAGGGAATCGCTGGCCTCGTTCTCAACCACATCATGCACAGTCGCGGGATCAAGTGCGAAAGATAGTCGCTCCGTTGGAGTATATCTGAGAATGGCAGAGTTGATGCGTTGCCTCAAGCTCTTGAAGAACGATTCCTGTTGCTTTTGATCGATCAAAACTGTTTGTCGCCTAGATTCCAAAATGCTCACTGAGACTTGCGCCGACTGCGCTGGGGGCTCGACTTCGTCTTGGGCCTTCTCATCCATTGGACTCGAGCATTGAGACGTCGCTGCCACTGACCCTGCGCTGGTTCTTATTGATGTCGCCACCGTCGTTGAGGCCATGGTGGTCGTTGACGCCACCTGAGAGTATAATTTGTCTTGTTGATGTCGATAGAAGGTTGATGAATTCGTCAAATAACAGCCGTCTGCCGATTGAGTGGTGCATGTTGAACATTTACAGAGAAATTTCTTGTGATTTGGTTGCATCTGAGGGTGACGCGAAGGCAAGTACTGATGAGCGCTTGACTAGCATGACTAGCATGCCTCAAAAACAACCACTTCGTCCAAAGCGTCGCTACGAATGCAAGTCGGCTTTGACTTCCAAGCATTCCGATTCTGTCAATGCGCTGGCATTCTCCAATCGCTACCTGGCAACCGGGGCCGATGATGGCCTTGCATTCGTGTTCGACCACGACGGCAATGAGGTTCTGAAGATCGTCTGTACTTCTGCAGTTACTGCGGTTGCATGGCATCCTCAAGACGTCTCACGTTTATTCATTGGCTCTACAGACGGCCAGATTCGATCGGTCTCCGTTGTACGTATTTGAATGCACTACTAGCTTTGTATCTCAAGTAATGGTTCACAGTGCGACAATGGGCCAGCATCTGGCTACAAGCTYTCACCATTACCTGAAACCTACGAAGGGCCTATGGTGGTGGAATCTATTGGTATCGAAAGCTCGGGAAGATGGATGGCAATTGCTGTGGGGGCTGTTGTTATAGTCTACACCTTGATGGGGGATCCTACAACCAGTACGTGAAGGTTCTGTTTGTCAGCCCTCCGAAATAACAGAGACCTAGATTCTTGCCTTGAGCATGCCCGCATATCGACTCCGCCCTCCATCATCGGTTCCGAAGACGAACCAGTCGCTCCTCATACAGTACATTTCATCGAGGCTCAAGGATCACCTTTCCTTCTGGTCTCGTATCTGTACCATGGCATCCTGTGCCTTGATTTGGATATGGCTGGTGGGGTTCATCTACCTGTCTGCTGGCAGTTAGTTCCTCGTAGCGTTCGCATGTAAGCATTTGGTTCATATATCAGACCGAAGTATGTCGTATTCACCGACATACCTCACAGAGGCAAGTCTGCACTATCCCCCAAGCAGAATCTCCTCCTCTTCTTCAATTTCTACGATGGTTTTGACATGTATTCGATGTCCGAACCCCATGGTGCCTTTCAAGCCCCTCGACTTCTTCGTACATTCAGGCTCACCATCACGCACAATATGCTCCTTCAATGCGCATTCATCAACGAGGGAAATTCAGTACTGATGGGGTGTACTAACGGTAATGTTGTAGTCGACAACATTGTCAATGGAGCCCCCGAAGTACTGCCCCACGACGGTGAGTCAGAGTCTCGCTTTCTGATCGGGAGGCACCTCATCTCGCACGTTGTAGGGGATGACATCGTGCAAGCTGTTGTAAGTCCTTCTTGTCTCCACGAAGTGTCAACCTCAACTCGGCTTTTAGGCATACCACTGCTCAGGTGCATCTGCATACATCGCAACGGGAACCTCTGAAAAAGGTGAAGAAACAAAAATCCGAATTTGGAGGGTCGAGAAGGAAAGCGGTCTCATCAACCGAACCACGAAGCGAAAGACAAGTGAATAACATCCTTCCAATTGTTTCCATTTGCCTTCCTCAATAATCACCAATAGGGCCTCGTAGATTGAGACAGACGACACAATCGGAGTCGAGACCAGGGAATCCTTTACTCGTCGGGACCATTTGCGTTGTCGCAGCGCTCATGCTGTTCCTTCACCTCGGAAAAGCGTCGTTTCCTTGGACACGGATTACCAGATCCACCGCGTCGCTCCTACGCAGCAGTGCAGCGTACTGGCATGGCTTGAAGCTGAAGGTTGGTGCTTGGGTACTGGAGGTTTTCGCGGATGATGTCAAGGCTATTTGTGCTTTCCGTGAACTGGTTGAAGGTCTCAATGGATGAAATTCTATCTAGGGAGGGTATCCTCCGACGTCTACGTACGATTGGCTCTTTCCTTCCTATTGTTCATTGTCGCCATACTGCATTTCAGCACCCAACTAGGCTCCCCAGATCCCCTCAATCGTAGGCATCGATCTTTGATGAATGGATGGTCGCACCCTTGCTTCACCGAGATCCACGACTGATTCTTCATCATCCAAACATGGGAAGTGCCGGAGCCACGAATAGTGTGTATGTAGAGAGTCCCTTCTGTTGCATCAAGGTAAGGCGGGGGCTCCATGATGGGTATCCCAGATGTGGACGAAAACCATGACGTAAAGCCTTCAGATCCTTTGTCGCGAAAAGCTCGGGTGTGTAGTTGAAATTCACCGGCGGGCGTCGCAATCTTAGCATCGGGAGCATGCGCTGCTTTGAGAGGGGGCTCAGAACGTGCTCGAAGGGTGCTTGTTGAGGGTGCTTCACGACTTGGTTCCTGGGCATTGAGGAGATGTGCAAATCTGCGCGGGGGCGATGATGCGTGGGACGGTGCCTGATCATGGATGTCTTCGCTTTCTGATCTTCTCCCTGCTGTGATTCCCGCACTGGTAGTACCAGCGTCGAGAAGACGCGTCCTATCAGCATTGACCTTCAGGAATATCATCAATTACGATCCTGCCGTCGATTTCTTTTACTCACAGGCGTATCTCGGATATTTCGGCCTAATTCAGCCTTCGTGAGTCTGAGTTCCTTAGCGAATCGTTGGCGAGACATGGCTGCATTCAGAGGCGGTTGATCCCTTGATGTGATAGGTTCCATGTATACGGTAATTTGCGTCTACAAACGGTAATGTCAGTGTCACAGTCAACCCTAGCATGAGCCATGAAATAAACGTACCATTTCGCCTTTTAACAAAGTCTTTGACTAAAGACAAGGTCTCGTATCTGAACTATTGAGAGGTCTATATATACGGTCGAGTGAGGAAAGGTGGCACTGTGACCTTGTAGGGACAAAGCAAGGATGTTGGTCAATGACAACGTCGGCTACTCCCTTTGTGCTTTATCCTCCAAGATCAAAAGAATTTGCATGATTAACCAGTCAACGGCGTCGAATTATATTTGTAAGTCGTGATCATACATGTGGACGCCAGGGCAAATGATATGTACTACAACCACGAAGCAACGTAATTCAATAGGAAGGTACTTGCCATATGAAAGGGCAAGATTAAGGTATATAAAATTCCGAAAAACATCGAGCCTATCCGGACAGGTTAGGCACATTTCAGAGCCTGCAGTTGATTCAACTTTGAACTCACGGATTGCAGGTAAGATGTGGTGGGCCATCACGGTCTCTCGCCCGGTACGAGCTCGGTTGCGACTGTCGTGGAGACGTTGGACCTGGTTCCTCATGGTACGGGTCGCTTCATTGAGTTCGTTGATCATCTGAAGTATTGCAGCCATCCTTTCTTGAAAGTCTGACTGGATTGACCTCATTCAGCTGGGCGCTCAACGCGGTAAGCAACAAAGGCACTCACGTTATCCATCCCGCCAAAGATTGAGCCACTGATAGATCCTTGTTGGACTCGAACTCTGGGTACCCTAATCATCGTCGAATTTCCATCAGAAACGCCCCCCTGGACCAGGGAATTAGTTCAACACTGCCTGAGATCGTCAAACATGGGCCTACCATTTCGCGACCGACTTGGGTGCCTTGCGATGCGGTATCATCGCCAGACGCTTCCGAAGGTTGGTACTGGCAATCATGGTCGGTCATAGGTTCATATTATGAGAGGAGGGCAATACACACCGTGCGATCTTGAGATCTATCGTCGTTGTCCTCTTGCGACCCATTGACGTCGGAGACCGCCTCGTTGAGAAAAGCAGTCACCTCTTCCGAACCTGAAAGAAAGTCCTAAATCATAATCGACCTTGCATAATCAGAAGACGACAAACTGGTGAGAGAAACAACCGATGCGGGAGGTTGGGTAGCATTGGAGAGAGGGGATAATGATGGTTCAGACATGGCGTGAAGGGAGGACGTTTCAGACGTGTGTCCAGTTTGTCTGAGTTTTATGCCGTCACGTTGGGTAGGACATTGCCTGAATCGTGTTCAGTGCGTCCCTGGATGGTTAGGACAAGGCCGCTGTCAAGCTAGCGCCCCAGAACTGGGAACGTGCATGTAGGGAACAAGGTCCGCCTTTCAGTGCTCGGCTTTGACCATGGAGTCAGACTCGGATGGCACAGGCTCGGACACGGACTCAACATACTTCAGCATGTACAGTGGTGCTGGATCAGATACTGGAAGCACTGGTAGCGATACTAGCTCAAACACTGGTAGTATTACCCCACGAGTAAGCATCTCTTGCTCTCGATGGATTCAACCTCTGAACATCCATCGCAGCAATCTGCATCCCTTGCACCTCAGCCGCGCGAGGTTCTTCCGCTGTGTTGAGTCGCTCAATGTGTACTTACCCCTTTGTTCTTGACAGAGTTTATTGGCGATGCTGAACATGGTTGATAACGAACTGCTGCATATTAATTCGGGTTTATCAAGAGATCTGGCGTATCAAAGACCAAGAAATGACGTTTCCACATCCTCTCCTGGGCCAAGTAATGCTCATATCGCCCCCGGTCCATCTTCTCAGCATCCTACTCCACTTGAAACTCCAGCTTCAAACCCTCTCTCCAGAGGAAATAGCGATTCATTCTCCCAACAGTCTCTCCAACCACCAATGTCGGCACTTGGTAGTGGTGTCTCCATTTTCAATCCCGCTGGACCTAGTTCAACAATCGGGCATACTCCTGGATCATCCACAAGTTCAACACCCACGAATACGCATCCACCGGACTGGTCGCAATCCCTTGGAAGCCCATTCTACCAGCCCGAGCCACGCGGGGATCAATCTGATATCGCCAGCTCGGGGGCGTCAGTAGAGGTCCGTATTTCGTACACTTTCTCTTTCAACGTTTCTTTATAAAAGGACGCAGATGCGCGATCATTTGATGTCCGATGAGTCTGCTGTAGAAGATGAGACGATTCCGATGGACCAGGACAGCGGGTCGTCTGTAGGCAACACCCCACCCCCAGAGAACAATGATGTATGTACTCGCCACGCTTTCTATAGTGCGTACTTATCTTTCTCGACAGTTTGAGTCTTCCGACCACAGCAGCAGTGACGATATCGTGTGTTGATTTTCCCAATTTAGTAGCCCCTCAGTTATAGATAATCCATCCAGTCGGACCAGGATCGACCTGCCACGCGGCGAGAGTTTGCCACTCTTAGTTCGGTATTAGGCGACGTGGCCGACGCGGTGCACTCATCCGTGCAAATATTAGAGAGCATACGAGACTCTGGACTGCGTCCTCCAGGACGCCAATCATCCACCGCAAGACCCACGAACACTGCGAGACCCACGGAGGAGACGGAGGAGAATTACGACGGTGATAGCGAACTAGATGAACCACGATTAACGAGGTTACCGAAGCGACGTACACAAAACCAGAATGAGCTAGCAGTAGGTGGATCACAATACTTTCTGAGTCGTGTAAACTCAGGCTCTCATCAGAGAAATATCCGCCTCCACGCGCGCCAGCTCATGCAGAGAGTTGATCACAATTCACCATTCGACGTTCCTTCGGAGCGAGAAGTCGAGTTGTGGACAGAGAGAGGCCAGATCAGGCCTGCGGCAGATGATGGCTTTCGTCCGGACCTTCGCTCTACCCCGGCTACTCCGTGGAACCGTTCACACATCAAGACATTTGCCCAAGACTTCTCGCATGATTTTGGAGAACTATATGGCAACGAAAAAANCTATACGAAAGGCTTTCACTGCACATTTGAGGTCACTCAGAAGGTCATACGAGCGCAAACAGTTGAGCGAAGACGCACTGGCAGCAATCAAAGAGCAGGATACTCGCGCTCAGCGCAAGCGAAATGTGAGCTGTCAGCTTTTCTTCGTTGTCTACTTCTTTGTTCAGGACGTTTTCATCCAGTTGTACGAGCGCCGCCTCCGAATTTGTCAATCGAATGGGTCACTTCGCCGGCACGAGAAAATGATCATGCGACTGGGCGTTGATGGAATGAGTTCTGACGAGTCAGACCATGCGCAAAGTTTGGCTCAGTACCGAATCCTCATCCCGAGATGGCGGAACCCTGTGTTGGCGCAGTGGCTTCGTACGATGGATTGGGTATACTATTCCACGCGTTTTTCTATGAAAAGGCGCGCGGGACAAGGCTCTCGGCCTCGGCTTCGAATCACCACCATGCAATATTCTGACTCTTCTACCTACGTACCAGGACTCCCAAAGAGTGCTTATGATCAAGAATGGTATGAACGCTTGCCTGAGGTTTTCCGGGAAGCTGTTGATGCCAAGGATACACCCTATGATTTTAGCCATGACCAGCAGATCACTTTGTGAGTCACGTCGCTTGAATGAGAGAACTTATTGACCCAACGAGTGCGCAGACTTGCTCTCCAGAACAATGGCGCTCCCAACCCCCTCCGTACTTATAATTAGTATATTTTGCAGTTTGAGTTCGCATGGAATCACGAAATATCTATTATACGTCCTCTTTTAACAATTGAACTGTGCTTCAAGTTGCGTGTGAGGCCGCTACCATCTTAGAGGATGGTGGCCATGGCCCATGATGCATGAGTCGTCCTATCAGGTCCTAGGATCGGTCACGATCAGACCATGGTCACATGATGTGAATTCCGCCTTGCAAGTGGCACGAATTGACCAAAAACACCTGAGGACTCGGACCAACCCCACGATGTTACCGAAATGTGCCATATGTATGGACAATTTCGAGGAATCATCATCTCTTGGATGCTTGTTCAACTGTGGTAAGCTGACCTCCTCCGACCTCCATCTTCGGTATGATCGACGTCACGGTTAGGCCATGTATTCTGCCAGTCCTGCACGGAAAAGCTCTTCGAAGATGAAGATGATATTTCATGTCCAACCTGCAAGGCTTTGGTCATGAGAGACGCTGTACGTCATGTCAAGTTTGGGATCGTACAGCGTGGTTATTCTCCGGATACCACGCTAGTCCAAAGGCACGTATTGTGTTCCAGGTATACTCAGGTCTTACACAGTCCCTCAGGGGATTAAACGAGCTCTTGTCCAAGTTGACGCACTCGAAAGCCCTTCAGAAAGAGGCGGAAGCCATCGCACTGTCACACGAGGCGAACCTAGAGAGCCAGAACGAGGAAATCCAGCAACGGACCGAATATATCTCTTCTCAAACATCACAGATCACCCTGTTGATGCAAGAGTTGCAAGATCTGAAAGCRCAAAACCGTGAGTTGGCAGTCGAAGCTGGGTCTTCCCGGGTACAAATCTCAGCGTTGAAGACTGAGGTTAGAGCAAAAGCTTCCAATCAGTGTGGTTTTTATCCTAACGTCTTCGCTTCAGAGAACAAAGATTCAGGCTCAATTTAGGGCGATTAAAGGAAAAGGTATGGTGGAGACCTTATTCTATTGAAACCATTACTTTCTTACATCAGTCTAGCCCGCAAACGTTCCCTCGAGCCCGACGATGGGAATCCGTCCTCAAGGAAAAACGAAACCAAGGAGACCGAACCTCGCCACAAGGTACGCTTCTTGAGACGGAGTGAACGCGAAGTAAACATCATCTAACCCGAATTCCAAAGGTTGGAAAGCGCGTGCGTCGGGACTGAGCAGTTTGTCTCTCGGATGAGAAACACATTTCTTTGCAATTTACGAGTTTCTGTGTGTATATGTAGTACTCCCGATGCCCCCTATGTGTGCAATTTGATGCGTGATCTGCTCATGGCGTGGCATGATCATGAACCATGGCCAACCAGACCGTTCTCCAACCGCTCTCATATCTAGTTCAACGAGGCCTACCGACGCAAGGTAATGACATCAGTGACGTCCAAGAAGAAGAAGAAGTTGCCAACATTTTTTCGGTTGAAGCGCCGGATGATCTTGACTCCGATGAAGGGGAGGAGGAAGAGGATTGGGAGGGAAGTAATTACGAAGAGGCGGTTCAAGATGACGAAACCGAGGATGACAAAACGGAAGACGAAGACGACCAAGGAGTGGACAACCTTTGGATACTGGGCCTCATGATTGTGAGTGTTACCTCAATCAATTCCTAAGGGCTTACACGTACGCATGGAACAGACCGCCGCCAAACAGTACCTACATCCGTCCACGGTCATAATTGTACTGCTTCTTCTGAGCCTTTTTCTCGCCATGCAACGCATCGATACCGATCTGTCCCCTCCTGCAGTTCCTACAGACGTCCAGACAGTCTTTGACAGTCTGGACGACCTCCGCAGAAGCCACGAAAGTTCGGTCCGAACGATGGAACAAGCTCTCGCTACTGTCGAAAAGCATATATCAGATCTCGATCGACAAGGAGACATGGTTGTTCAGTTGAGCAATGTCTTGCCTTTCCTCGGTAAAGTCACAGCAATGCTTGAAGCGCGAGTGACTTCTCTCGAAACACAGGCTCTCATGCTCCGTACCCATCTCGTCACGACTGATGTGCGTACAACAAACTTGGAACGAAGGGCAGGAAACACAGCCTACGAAGAGATGCCTGGTTACGTTGAGTATCATGCGTTATGGGAGTGGATGCAACTGGTAGGTTCATTATTTTCATGTTTGTGTTTTGTGATTCTGATAGCTTCTCTTAAGCAACATTATTTCTGGAGAATCGATCAGCACCCTGACCTTGCGCTTCTGTCAGCGGGTGCTCGGATAGATGCTACGATGACGACATCAACACTGATGATACGTATCCCAGTCCCCTCGTTCTACGGAGTATCGATTCGACACATCTTTGGAAACCCGCCGGAGACTATTCTTAGTCCTGCAGTTGCCAATGGAAATTGTTGGGCCTTTGCTGGATCCCATGGCCAAATTGCCATTCGTATGGCTCGGATAGCTCAAGTACGAAGCATCGTTGTTGAGCATGTTCCCAAGGCTCAAGCTTTCGACTTGAATACCGCGCCAAAGGATATAGAGGTATGGGGCGTCACCGAAGCAGACGAGTACGAAGCCAGGCGAATTTTCCAAGGGGTTTCCATGAAAGAAGATATGGTCTCGCCTGTGAAGATGGGGTCCTTTCGGTACGACATCTACCAGCGTCACACAGCTCAGCTCTTCCCTCTCTCCGCCGAGTTCCTCGCCCGTAATATGGACGTCAGTACCGTTATTCTCGTTGTCATGACGAATTGGGGGCACCCTGGGTTTACATGCTTGTATAGAGTCAGGATTCACGGAGATATTACACGTCCAGATTAGTCTACTACACGATTGCCAGCCAATGCCATTCTGCTGTTGTCCCTAAGCTTCGCACTGCACCTTCAGAGCATGAATCTGTTGACAATTCAGAGAAGTGGTTGGACCATCTAATGAGTATATATCACCTCGTCTCTGAGTTTCTGCACTTCACAGACAAGGGGTTGTGCCTGCCTACGGCGTTCGTCTAGAAGAGACTCTTGTTCCGCGATGGATTCCTGGATCGATAACTTCCATTCGGCGACTCTTGTGGACTGAAATGTAAGATCTTTCAGAAGCTGGACGTTCGCGTTCTCCTCTTCGGAAAGGACCCGAGCGCGATCCTTCAGATAGTCTATATGGACCCCGAGCGTCTCTAGGGCACTAGCCAACGGCGCGGTTTGTCTGAGCCAAATTCAGCATGTCAGCGAACTCTGATCTGTGGTCGAAGTTTGAAACGTACCCGGAAATGACGGACGACGCGACAGTATCACTCTCAGTGACACTGAGTCCGAGAAATATGCGCTTTTCGTCCCTATTCAACTGGTAATGGTCTTCGCAAACGGGGCATGGTATAAGGCGAATGCTGTTTCCGGAAACGGAAGGAGGATTGCTCAATGCGGCGCACTCCAAACAAGGCCGGCAGACAATGTCGCCTAAAAGCGTCTCGGTATAAATGAGTCATAGCAAATCTAAGGGTGCTCACCGCAAGGAAGACAGAAAATATCCCAACCCTCCAGGAATTCTACTCTGCAAGCTAAGCAGATTAAGAGTGAGTTGACTTCCATGTTAGAATGGGTTGTTGAACGCAATCGGCTGAACGTCTTCGAGACGAACTATCTTTCATGACCTCTTTGACCTTCAAATACCTGGAAGCTGACCAAATTAGGATGTGACTGTTTGAGTGGACCTATCCCCTCGATATTATCACCTCAAGGCGGCCATGAGACATCCTTCGGATATCGAGCGGATGCGCCCTGATTAGATGTCGTGAAGGCCAGATAATACAAAGCGACGTACCCTCGTTAACTGTCACCTCAAGGCGGGCATGAGGCTATTGGGACAAGGCCTGGCTTGAAGATATGCCTTGAGGCTGCTAGACTGCAACGTGAC
>JAPEVF010000204.1:40524-71892 GCA_029747585.1 Pleurotus djamor | reverse complement strand
TGTAGGGTTGCTGGCTGCCTTGCGAATGGTCCGAGGGGGGAAACTGGGCTTGCAACGGAGCGATGTGTGTGGGTGGAAGCTCCGCGAGACATCGGATGGCTGCGAGTGGTGGAGGTATTGACGGACGACTTTCGAGAAAGGGATGAAGGAGTGGTAGAACCAACAGCGACGCTGAGGGTATGTTGTGACATGAGGAAAGGGTCGGGAAGAACTTCATCCACATATTTCCTCCTCAACCGTCTTTGCCTAAGCCAGAAGAAGGCCATGCAAAAGAGGATTGCCGAAAAGACAGATATTATTGTGACACCGATGATGACCGAAGTTTTGCTGCATATGAATGAGTAAGGAACGACGAGGACGTTGAGAAGGCGAACGTACTTGGATGATCGAGAATGACTTGTCATGATTGAAGGTTCAATCTGCGCCTCGTTAACACCTTCGTCGTGCTGAAAGACGACCTAAGTGGAAGAGAAAGGAAGAAGCGTTGAGATATATATGCGAAACACATAGTGGACAGTGAATGCTTACAAAGCTCAAGTCTAACACTTGATCGTCCCCACCCAGGTTTACCAACTCCAGACTGTGTATCAAGGAGTGATCGAGGTCACGCTGGCTAAACAGCACGTAGTCCGCTGCTTCAGTGTCTCCTGGGGTAAACCCAGGAAATGTTTCCGTGACTCCGTCAAGGGCCACTTGATAGGGACCGAGCCTGTTTCGATAACCCCCATAAATCCTGCGGATATATAATCAGTTGGTGAATGCAAGGAAGCAGTTAAAGCGCACCATACGCCAGATCCCCTCCATGAAACGGAAACCCTACCCTTTCCACCTGTCGAGTTGGTTGACCGGTAGCCTCCCATGCCATAACTGGACTACATAACCAGCTGAGCAACCCGCGGCAACAAGCGATGTAATAGACGGCTTACAAGAAGAGGATCGCTGGGCTCTGCACTGTTCCAAGCACCGGGAGGCGCGTAGTGGAGAAGAGGACTACTATTTGTGACGGTCTCATTGGTGGGCATACTGGTAGCCGTATGTTTGACAGCAAGGGGAGCATTCGGAAGATGATGATGAGAAACGGGTATAAATCCTATTGAAGAACAGCTGTTGAAGTGCTCACCATAGGCGGATTGGGCATAGGTAAACGTCAAGAAGTCGACGAACAGATCGAAAACATCATCAATGATAGATGACAGCCCAGCGTCATAAGGTACTTCGCGTTTCATAGAGGGAAAGCGGTGCTGGGTGATCGATGATGGTGATCATCCCTGCTTCACACACACGGGTGATAAGATGGGTGCAAACCCGAGGCGCTNAAAAAGNAAAATGTCAACGTCAAACGCACGGACTTACGGCGATTTGGTGAGACCAAAAGGAAAGCAGCCTTGAAGTTTGCTTAGAGATAGTGAGTCATTTTATTTTAGCGAAAGCGGAGAATCGAGAGGAACCAGAATATGGCACTCAGCGAGGTGTAGGAATGTAAAAAGTCGAAGACAACAACTTGCCCAAAAGATTCGGATACGGGGAATCGAACCCCGAGCTGCCGCGTGAGAGGCGGCAATGTTAGCCGTTACACCATATCCGAGGTGGTTGTTGATGGGAAGTAGGCACATGTATTGAGAACGAACGACGTGCACATTTGGAGCAGGAGCAGGATGATCTATGATCTATGTCTATATTCTATCCCGAATGGTCAAGTGTATTTAAGTTGAGATGAGGATACTTGGGAAGGCGAGTTTAATCAACACGAGCGCGCTTCTTGGCAGCGCCATTGGCGTGTCCGTTGACGGGTGCATCACCAACAGTGGAAAAGTATTCCAAAGAGTTCGTCGGGTCGGCCTTGATGGTCTTATCGCCCTCGGTCCAATTGGCCGGGCAAACTTCGCCATGCTTATCCTAAAAGTCGCGACGTGACGACATTAGCCAGGCTCGCCCACGTGACATCTAAGCGACGTACGGTAAACTGGAAGGCTTTGATAAGACGAATGGTCTCGTCCACAGATCGTCCGACAGGCAGATCATTGACAGTAATTTGGCTAGGCATGCCATAAGAGAGAGAACTACCGGGAAAGACGGGAGACTCACCGGAGCGTTCCGTTCGGGTCAATCAAGAAAAGACCACGGAGGGCGATGCCACTCTCCTCGATCAGCACACCGTAGTCACGAGAAATTTGCATGTTTCTATCAGCGACGAGAGGCAGCTTGAGGTCCGGCCCTAGACCACCTTGCTTACGTGGTTGCTGCGCCCAAGCGAAATGCGAAAATTGAGAATCGGTGGATACACCTGAAAAGAGTCGTCATTAGTGGTAGGCAAGGTCGGAGCGTGGAGATAGCACATACCAAGAACCGTAGTTTGTAGCTCGTTGAACTGCGCCAATGCGTCATTGAAAGCGAGAATCTCGGTCGGGCAGACGAAAGTGAAATCCCTGGAATATGGGTCAAACACCTTTTTCAATGGTGGGGAAGTAGTTATACTCACATAGGGTAGAAGAGGAGAACTACCCTGTTCAGAACTTTCAGCAAGACGGCTCAAAGACAGATGGATAGAAAATTACCATCGACCAACGAAGTCAGACAAAGAAATATCTTTGAATTGGCCATCGACGACGGCAGTAGCAGTGAAAGCAGGCGCAGGACGCTGGACAATAGCAACCATTTTGCGATGAGATGAGTAAGACAAGCGGGTGTGGTGGTGGTATGTGACTCGGAGGTGAAACGGAAGTGGCGAGATTTTTTCTGAAAGGTCTTAGGTTCTAGACGCGTTGTTTACCTTTCTTTGTCAGCCCCTTTCTTACCCCTTTTGAAGTTGGTCTTCGTTCGTTATCATGGGAAACGCATCAAGATGGGTCTAGTGCGACACTTTCATGCGCGGAAACAGTCCAAAGGAGTCGAGCGAGGCTACTAGATACATTAGACTCAATGCGACAATCCTCATGCCAACGTAATATACAAATGTTTGCTTGTCAGTACTGCCGTAGCTCCAGGAATTACTACGATCGTCTGTGTATCATCAATAATCATTGCCGGGCCTTCGACCGAGTCCCCAACTTGCAGATGGTCCAACACGAAGACGGGCGTGTCATCAACTCGTCCCAGCTTATCGAAGTAGACGCTGTATGTTGAATCCGACCTGGCTTTCTCCACCACGTTGGTTCGAAGCTTGGCAACTTCAGCGTAGACAGACTCCCCGAGGCTATCGAATGTCTTTCCAATCCCACGCACCTAGGAGAAGTTAGATCGATCTATGTGACTGTGACAGCCCCAGTCAGATGAGCGCGCACCTTGATATCATCAACAATGATGAGCTTGTCCTCTAACAAGAAGCCAAACTCAGACTTATATACCCGTTTGAAGGCTGCTTCGTAGTCCTCCTCGTGACCATCTTTTTCTGGATGGGGGAGCACCATGAGGGCGGTGTCAGTCCCATCGAATCGCATATTGAGCATCCTCTCAACGTGTATTCGGTCATCTTCAAATCCTTGTCTCCGGAGCTCAGTTTTCACATCGCTCGTCAACTTATCCAGCCGCGATATGAGCGTCGACTTGTTGCCCTCATTGTAGAAGGTAGAACAGGGTTCTTGGAGTTCAAATGCTCTGAAGGGAGTCAATCAACGATCAACCACCCTGAACAGGACGATAAACACATACCGGTCCGCCAGCGCTAGTCCATAGGCAGACAGTATGGAACTGTATCTGTGGATGAGGATGGTCTTGATCCCCAATAGACTTGCGATCTCACACGCGTGCTGACCTCCAGCTCCGCCGAAGCTTGCAAGACTATCAAGGGGCGTCAGTGGGTGTTTGAGGAATTTGCGCACCATACTTACACATGTTTCGAGGTTGCATATCCCCGTGCCTCCGTAAGTGCTCTTATCGGACGACACATGGTCTCGTTAGCTACTTTAATGAACCTACGACTGATGAGCACCCAGTTTTCCTCGGAATGGAAAGGTACTCTCACCCGTATACGACTTCATCAAAGCTCAATTCATTCTCATGAGACTCGTTTATCTCCTTCACCAACGGCTCGAATGCTTTGCGAGATGCGTCTTCGTCGAGTGGCTCCTTTTCAGATTTCCCGAATATCTTGGGGAAATATTCAGGGATAAGCCGACCAAGCAGGAGGTTAGCATCCGTGACAGCCAGAACCCCTCCTTTCCTAGGTATTTCGGTGAATCACTTTGCCAGTGACGTCGTAATTAATCCTGGCAACGAACCTATAGCACACAGGACCTGGTTCGGCACCTGCGCTCTCGGGCCCAGCCATGAAGAGACCATTGCGGAAGGTCAGACACGATCCACCACCTGCAGCGACGGTGTTTATATCGAGCTGAGGAGACTGAATAGTCACACCAGCGGTGGTAGTTTCGTAAACAACTTCGTACCGCCCGTCAAAGCGAGAGACGTCAGTCGACGTGCCTCCAACGTCCAACCTTTAATAATGTGAGGCTCGCAAGAAAGAGGATGATACCAAGTACGTACCCAATGATAGGTTGTTTTCTATCCGCGTCCCAGCTAGTGAGAGCATATCCTACGACACCACCGGCAGGACCGCTAAGAATACTCTTGAGCCCTGAGAAATTTTGAAGATCCAGCAAACCGCCATCGCTTCCCATGAACTCCACACGCGGACTTTTCACCCGTCCATCTTTTAATTTCTCGTCGAACCCATTGAAGAAACCGTCTAGATACTCCCGCAAGATAGGCGTGAGATATGCATCGGCCGTGGATGACACACCGCGTGGAACCATCTTTATCATAGGCAGAAGAGCAGATGATTCGGAGATCTGGGTAAAACCAATCTCGCGAGCAAGGGACCCAACGAGGTTCTCATGTTCCGGATAGGTGTACGAATGCACGAAGACGATAGCGATTGAGCGATAACCGTCTGCGAAGAGTTTTTCAAGGTCCCGTTTCACCTTCTCAGGATCTATATTCGTGGTGAGAAGTAAATTTGTGTGATCTGCGAGGGCGGCAATTTTACGAACCAGGTGTCGCGATAATGCGGACAGCCTCGCCTGATAGCCCCTTCACAATTTCCCCTGGGCCTTCAGCGTCACCGTTACGATCCCAGCCCTTTCCCCTATAACCTCTCTTTACCGTTCCATCATCGTTGAATTGGATTGCGTGCTCCTCGGCTTGGGGATCTGATGTATACCCAACCAAAGTAACCCTCTCATCCACCTCAATCACGGTTGAATATAATGGCTTTGGGCGCCGTATGTTGAGGTCGAAAATTTTGGGTCGTGATTGATTTCCGATTAGAAGGAGGTCCTTGAAGCCTTTGGTAATGAGTAGTGCATGTTTGTGGCCTTTACGCTCAAGCAAGGCGTTGGTTGCGACTGTTGTCGATAACCGTATGTAGTCTGCAAGTGATTAGTTGCGTGTCTGAGAGATCACCAATATCCTCACCAATTTTATCGGTGCTCAGAACCTGACCTCGGGGGATCTCCTCGCCGGTCAGTGTCTCCAGAATTCGACGGATGCCTTCAGTAGGAGCGTCCTCATAGTTAGATGGATCCTGTGAAACTAGGTGGCCATGTTAACTGTATGAACTTGCATAGGTAGCCCGTAGCATACGTAGTTTGACTACGAGCTCCTTGCGTTCATTTGGATTCTCTGGGTCCGGGTACGATCTGCGGTGTCCGAATTAGCACCAAGAAACAAGCTCCAGCTGCCCAACTCACGCGTGAAGATCGCAGAAAGTACCACCTCTGTCAGCGCAAATTCGAATAGATCTGTCCGGAATTTTCGAGTTCATGCTGTTTGTCTGGCTAGGTTCAGGATATCGAGCGATTGAGGACGAGAAATCAGTCACCTTTTCAGCAAAGGCTTCGGAAGACATGCGGAAATCCGGTTCCGTGGGAGTAGCTAGAAATCTGAGCAGCGAAGTAGCTACAAGACTCGTCGGAATATCGAGGAAGCCTTCGAGTTCGTGCTTAAGATCCCAAAGTTGAGATAAGTAGTTGCAGAGAAGCACTGTCAAGGTGGGGATGGTAGAGATGAGCGCCAGTAAGCGCGGAGTGAATCCAGGGACAGCTTGCCACAGTGACGCAATGAGCTCGAAGTGGTAAGTAATTCAAAAGTAACTGGCTTGACAGGACAATCATGAAATCGTTATCATATCGATACAAATGGCTAAGAAATGGAAGTTCGCTGCCTTTTTACTACCTTTCCAGCGTCCTCCGGCTCACTCTTCCGTTTCTGCGTAGCGCGCAACCCTTTCACCATGGCCATCTGACGAATAACTACTTCGCAATGTTCATAATGGTGATAGATGATGTAGTCGAAGGATGGATGCAGGAAGCCGCACAAACGACACCGAAGTACCTCAGTTATGAGATGATACTTTCCTATGTGCTTGGCGATATGCTTCACATCAACGACTTCACCACAGACATCATTCCCTTCCCTCCACCTGCACTGGATCTGCTTCGTAGCAGGAATGGGGTGCCACTTCTTTATGTGCCTCGGCAAGGATTGCCCTTCGATCGTGAACTGCCGACCACACACAGAATCCCCCGATGACCATGCACAATCCGCTTTGGCCAGTGAAACCAATTCTGGGGCGAAAAGGGAGGGGGTAATGCGAGTCCGAAGATTGAGCTCTCGAAGGAGTGGCCTCAAATCCGTATCGGGGGACGATGTGCTGTGGTATGTCTCTTAGCTTTCGTTCAATGATAAGGAACGGATAAAAGAGAAGTATTAACCTTTGAGCTGTTGCTGTAGAAGACCGAGCAGATCGTAAACTGGAAATTTTTGACGCAGCTTGACCGGAAGAGCCTCTCGATGTTGAGTGTGGGCTAAGGTCTGATTCTTCAGACATTGGCATGAGATGGCCCACCGATATATTTGAGACTGCTCTCGCTGACAGGACTTCCAGTGGCTTGGACGATGTGTTGATTGTCGAGGGTATATCTGGTACGACGTCCTTAGGGACACCCCATCCATGGGCAACGCACATAGCGACAAGCCACTCCCAGGAGGACGCTTCGACAGTAGCTTGAGGTGCCACAGGCACCTCTCCATGGCATTTCAGTGGCGCTGCCATATTACTGGTGTGAATGCCTGCATTCTGAGTAACCATAACTCTGCGCAAACGCGAGGAAGGGGGCCGGCCGTCAAAATGTGAGAGAAAGACCAGTCAACGATCAACGTTGACTTTCGATGAGAGGGTTGGATCAGAGAGAGAGTTCACTGCGTCAGTGACAAAAAGGCTACTAGTCAATGCGTCTTGCTTTGTTGAGTCCGCGGCCCCTGTCAGGGCTGAAAGGGACCATGGGCCGGAGCCTTCGCACTTCCAACCACTGGCACTGGGTCGAGCGACTCATTAAACTCACCCCAACGCAAGTCCTAGCTTTAACAGAGCTGACGTCGCTTGTTTACGTGTATAAATGCGACTAGAACTTTACTCAGCGCCGTTGGTTTGTGTCGCTTTCGCCTTCGAGAATAAGTAAAGGGAACAGTGCATACGGTCGTCGATCAGCCGATGGGAAATACGAGCACGTACGTTGTGTGGATGAGTACACAACGGACGATCGCAGCCATTCTATCCTAGAACTTCAGAGCTTATTCACTGGCACCCGTAGCCCCTCTAAAATCCAGCTCCGATTGGGCACCGACAGTCCGCGATGGAAAATGACAGAACTTCCTTTTGTGGAAGTGTTCGATCTTGGACCGTTCGCAAACTGTTCGCAGCTCGCTTTGCAACCTCCCAGCCTTGACCAGTGTCCTGCTCGAGCTGCCCCATTGCTATGGTTTCCAACAGGATTGAAAGGACTCTATCCTACTCCTGTCTTCAAATTTGAAACTTCACCGTCGTCTTTGACTGTGTCTGTCCGACTGTCCCCAGAAATTATGGGAAATCCATCTCGAATTTCAGAGGAAAGACGGCCGAGCGTCGACGTTGATCGTCGTAACCCACGCCAATGCTCAACCAATGTCTTGCGGAGACGTAACTTGCTATCATTCTGTGCTCCCACTCCTTGATGATCTTCAAGAATGGTCAGGAAGACTGTAAAATTCCCTCTTGGGATCCGTTGGCTGTCGTTGATCTTGAAGCTTGATCAACCAAGCTCCTGCTGAGGCCTGGCTCATGGATCGCAGATCGAAACTCGACTCGGTCATGTATTATTTGGGAATGTTAGCTCTCCCTGGGTAACCGATCGGCCTTCACATTGTTGTAGGACTAAACAAGTCTTCGAAGTGGACAATCATTGAGCATTGACACATGTTCTGTGGCTCAAGTTCTAGATGCTGTATCTTGGTCAATGCTGCTCACATAGATGTCTCTTTGACGCTCTCTAGGCGTAGTTGCTTTCACCCCAGGTCGCGTCTTAAAAGGCGGGCATAATGTTCTTCAATTTCCCCCATCATCGTAAATCATGTCCCAACAATCTCGCAACTTTCACTCAGCTCCTCGATTTGGAAACTTCTTCTTCGACTTGGAGACTCGACAATGGACTCCTGTCTCACCGAACAAGACGCACGCTCCCAACGTCTCAGTCCTACGTGACACCCAAGGACCACACGGCGCAGTACCTCAGTCAGCGTCCGGGTTTACTGGCAGCCCTGGACTTGCTCCTACGGGCTCAAACAGCGAGAAAATTGACTCCTCTCACAATCTTGGACTCCCGCTCTCTCAGCGTTCAGTCTATTCAACACCTGCCTCGAAGTCTCAGTCACAGTCGGCGCATCAGTATAGCCAACTCCAAGGCCTCTTTCCAGATGGTGTCCGCTCTCGCCAACCTTTGCCGGCTCTTCCTCACGTCGATGACTTCGATCCCGTGTCTCCCCTCCCTCATGGTCGTCCGAGGGGTTCTTTTCCTGTACCTGGCGAACGCGAACTTGCTCTCCTCCCTGTTGTACCATCCGACCGCTTCAGCCACTGCACCCAGACCTCAATCCTCGTAAAGCTTGTTCCATCCACTTCTCGCGATCCAACCTTCGCCCAACATCCTCAGCAACCTCTTCCTGTGGCTAGGCCCTCGGGATCTAATCGCGAATGGAATGGTGTCTACACCCTTCAGTTCTGCCAGACAGAAGCCTCAGTCCCAGCTTTCCCTTCCTCTGCTCCTCTGCATCCTCAGGCCGAGACTGGCTATGAGTTTCGATTGGTTGACCACCAAGACCCTCCTACTAGGCAAGGACCGAAGCGTCGCCACAGTGTCTCCAAGGGCTTTGAGGACATGGTCCCATCTCATCCTTCTCTGGTAGACCAAGATACCATCATCGCAATCAAGGGACAGTACGTGGTCGTTTCTTCTGTCTCTCCAGTACCCCCAGCTGATCCACCCTGTGTTTAGGTATCCTTCTCTCACAAGCGCACGACCTCAGACCATCCAGGAACTCTGGAATATCGCTGGGCTACTTCGACAGCCGTTCTCCAACGTCGTCCCACAAAAGGACTGTCAAGGGAAGCAAGAAATCAAATGTCTGTGGGACCCCTCCAATCCTTGTGGAAAAACCTTTAAACATACCAGGGATGCGGTCAAGCGTCACTTGTTGGAATACCACAAGGTTCCCACTGACGAACCGATCGGTGGACAGACCAGGCTCCTTTGCCTTTGGGGCACATGCACCCAGGAACTTCTTGCCTGTAACCTTGTGAAGCACATCGTCCGAAGCGGGGCTCACGGCATCAACCCATCCTTCCTTTGCCCGTTCCCCAACTGTAAAAACAGCTGCACGGAGATGACGTCGATGATCCGTCACTTTGAAAAGACTTGCGTTGGCACGAAGGCGATCCATAGACACGCTGGTCTCCAGGCATACTGCCAGAAACAGAAGGATAGGCATACCTTGCCGGCTGGACTTGATGAAGACGAAGATGAAGATGAACCCGCTAGAAAGAAGGCCAGACAAGGGGACTAAGTGCATTTCGATTTATGACTATTTTTCTTATAGGGTTTTAGGTTTTTGTCTCTCGGTTTCATGTTGCGGTTGCCTTCCTTTTGTTTATGCATCTGGTCCTCAAGGATCATTAATCATTTTCTCGCTTGACGCGTCGTTGCTTCGTTCATTTCATTTCCTGTACTTTTATTGTTCATACCTTTGCCGTAGGTTAGTGCCTAATTACGCGTATCCACTCTTCACGACCTGTTCACGAATATATGACGAATCTACTCTACAACTGAAACGCGTGGCAATGATCCAATCTCTCTGGCTGTCGCACAAAGGTGGTTAACTGCAAGCATCCAAAATCGGCACTGTTAGCGCCCAAAAAATCCTCGCAAAATGCGGCCACCATCTCCATCTATCCCTGAAAAAGACTTCCTTTTCGCAGCTCTCAAAGAATCTCTCCGTCTTGATGGTCGCCAATCTCTCGAGCTCAGACAGCCTCAAATCACATTCGGGCCAGAACTCGGCTGGGTTGAATGTGCGTTGGGGAAAACGCGCGTAATTGCCCAAGTCGACGCGAAGATGGTGAAGCCGTCGTCAGATCGACCTTTCGAAGGGATGATCTCCATCCACTCCGAAATATCGCCAATGGCATCGCCAGAATACGAGATTGGTCGGTAGGTGGGTGTGTTATCTGTTGACGCGTAAGTCATTGGCTAATGTGCCGGATTGGTAGCACGTCGGAAGAGGAGGTTACAATTTCGCGTATGTTGGATAAAGTGCTTCGAAGGAGTGACGTTATAGATAAGGAGTCTCTCTGTGTGGTGGCCGGACAGCGAGTAAGATCCAGACATCTACTTTGGTGCGATCTAATTCGCGAATCCATTCAAGGTTTGGCATGTACGACTGGCCATCCACTGTCTCTCTGACGATGGGAACTTACTGGACTGCTCATGCCTTGCCGGCATCGTCGCTCTTCGACATTTCCGACGACCTGAGGTCGAGGTTGTAGGAGATGATGTCACAGTTGTTAGTCTCTTTCGCTGCTCGGAGGGTTGATAACGCCCTCATGCATTTTCAGCACGATCCAACGGAAAGAGCGCCAATCCCTCTGGCAATCCACCATTCTCCCTTCTGCTTCACATTTGCCTTCTACTCAGACCCTTCGACACCGCCAATACTTGATCCAGCTCACCTTGAGCAACGACTGAGTGCTGGTGTGGTGTCGATTGCGTTGAACGCGCAACGCGAGATCTGTGTCCTTCAAAAACTGGGCGGTGTCCCATTGTCTCCCGACGAGATCCTCAAATTGGTCGATGTAGCTGTGCAAAGAGCTAAGGAAGTAGATAAACTTGTCGAAGAGAGGCTCAAAGAGGATTGGGATGGAAGGCTGGTTGAATTCAGGTAATGCACCTCGTTCCAACCGATAGCATCTCTATGACTTTTTCGCTCGAATGAAAATTGTGGTACGTTTTTGTGCTGCTTCGTGTCTCTGGAAACTCATCGACCGTATCCTCAGACTATGTGGATGACTTCATCCTGCCCTCTAAACATGGCCGTACAGCGTCTGTCCAGTCTGTCTCCAGTATGCCATAGAGCATTATGTCTGCCCAAGATCCAGGTCCGGCCACGATAGCGCCTCGGAGGCAGCCCTCATAAGGTGCTTTGGCTGCCGTTAACACGCCTTGCATGGGGAGGTTGTCGACCGCTGTCCCGATCGCCACTCTGTGCATTCCTAACTCCTCAAAGGCATAATGCAGCGTTGCATGCATTGCCTCTAGAGCGACGCCTTGACGATGTAGGTCTGGGCTGACCAACATATACATCTCGCAAGACTTGTGCACCGTATCTGCCTTGATTAGGCCGGCCATCCCAGCAAACTTGTCCTTTCCTTCACCACCAGATTTGAGGTAGACATTGAAATCGTAAATCGTCTGGTTGGCAGCCCGGCTCTCCCTACGCATACGGGCATCCTCTGGTGAAGTCTCCTCAGGAATGAACTGGAGATAACGCCTCGTAGTAGGGTGTGATAAGATAGCTGCGACATCTTCGTCATCGCTAGCTGAGGGAGGTGTCAAGTAAAATCGACCAGTGAAGGACTTGAATCCGCCTTGGCTTGCTTGAATGTCTTGATTCATTTGAAGCGACGATGGCAGGACGAGCGGCGATGCAAAGAGGTCGATGGGTACTAGGTCCCGTACACTTGTTGCACGCGGCCATGCTGACAGAACACCATGGGCCTATCTGCCATGGAGATAGTCAGGAAGATAGAGAGAGGGGTTCAAAAGGGGCCCTGGATTGGACCTACGTAAGCGACGGCACGGCCATGGCAGGCTTTGGGCCTTCGCCGTGTGCTAAGTACTGACCTTCACTCCTTCCTTTCTCCGACCGCCATGAGCTCCGTCGCTCGAGCACTCAAGCTTGCGTCTTCACGGTCTTGTATCACTGCAACTCGGAGAACAGTGTTCCGACGCGTCGATCTTCCGAGGAGAACCTTCACCTCCAGCCACTTTCCGCGCAATCAATATGTCCGTTTCGGCGATTCTGGGTCGAATCCAAATTCCAGGAGAAATCCTCATAACTATGATAATGTCATCAAATTTGGAGTGGTTGGCCTTGGACTTTGCACCGCTTACTACGTCGCCCAGTAAGTCCATGTATCCGTTGTCAGACTTGGAGGCTGACCAAAGCTGCTTTGCATCGAGCCTCGAGCAAGTCCCTGAAACGGGTCGATGGAGATTTATCGACGTCGGACCAGAGCTCGAAGCCAGAGTATGTCTTCTCTTCACCATGGTTATCTTCCTAACGCAAGTAACTCACAGTTAGGTCAAGCGTCTCGAGCGGAAGTTCACGCCGAATACCGCGACAAAATACTACCACCGAACCATCCCCTGACGTTACACGTACAAGGTATTGTGCAGCGCATCCTCACATCCTCAAATCTCGGTATGGTCAAGGCGCCACATCAACCTATTTTCCTCCAACCGTCGTCTCAACCCGTGTCAACGAGTGAGGATTTATGGGGTGTGGAAGAAGACGCGTACAACAATGCTGCTGCTAGCACTTCACAAGACACGAACAGAATCTCGCAGAGGGATTGGGAGGTTGTCGTCATCAACGATCAGCAGGTCGTCAATGCAGCGGCCAGTCCAGGTAGGCTCCTTGCATCTTCTGTCTCGCAACGCCCTCATGACCTTTGGTCTAGGCATCGTATTTGTCTTTACGGGAATGCTTCCGATTACACAGGACGACAGTGGGCTTGCCGCCGTGCTTTCTCATGGTACGCATTCTGCCCCTTCTGTTCCACATGGCCGCTGATTTTGCTCTAGAAATTGGACATGTCGGTTAGTATCCCGATGAAAACCATCTACGTTTATGTCTGACATGCTTTCATTTCCCAGTTGCTCGCCATGTTCCGGAACGTGTATCTTCTCAGAAGGTTTTATTCGTCGTCGCCTCCGTCTTAGAGCTCCTGGGGCTTGATTTCGGTATTTCACGACTTTTAACAACATTCCTTCTCGATCTCCCCAATTCCCGCGCTCAAGAAAGGGAGGGTAAGGCATCTTATAAGTTGTTACTTCATTAGCTATACTCACCAGCTTGCTTACAGCCGACGTGATTGGACTGCGGCTCATGGCGAAAGCCTGCTACGACCCCAGCGCCTCACCGAAGTGAGTATTGTCTTTCCTCTGCTAACCGTTAGCTGATATAGAGGTTCTTCTATCTAAAGAGTCTTCACGCGACTCGCGGAGCTAGAGAGTAAGTCGCGCAGAATAAACCTCGAGTTTATTCAAACCCACCCTTTGACGGAAAATCGTGTACAAGTCAGTGATACGAACCCTATGCATGCAAGTCTACATGCACCTGCTGACATTTGTCTAAACAGTACTTGGAAGCACTTCTCCCAGAAGCACAAGCCATGATTGCCGCTAACCCAGACTGCTCAATTCTACAGGAAAGGATGGAGGCTTTCAGGTCGGCACCTGTATTCAGACCCAGTATAGAAAATGTACTGATTAGAGGATGAAATCGTCGGGAGACATTAATTCAAGGAAACCCCAGTTCATTGAACTTTGGTCACTGGCCATCCAGTACGATCCAATGTGTGGTATGGCACATAGCCGCACGCCCATATGATACACATCGGATATGGTGTAACGGCTAACATTGCCGCCTCTCATTGTACAGTGCTCGCGGCAGCTCGGGGTTCGATTCCCCGTATCCGAAATACTTGTAGTAGAATCGAACGACGTCTTATTTTTTGAATTCTATTCTCCTTTGTCCATCCGCCCCTCTAAACTTGGACGAACGTAGTCTTGCCAATCTGACTCCAGGATGCCATACAGCGCCACATCCGTCCAACTACCAGGTCCTGTCGTAATAGCACCTCGTAAACACCCTTCGTAAGACGCCTTTGCCGCATTCTCAAGCCATCCACGCATCGGCACATTGTCCATCGCCGTCCCGATCGACACCCTATGTATGTTCATCTCATCAAACGCAAGGCGTAAGACTGCGTGAAGGGCTTCCGTGGCTATCCCCTGTCTATGCAGCTCTGGTCTGACCGAGATGAACATATCGCAAGANTTTTTGTATCGTGTCTATCAGTGTAAATCCTGCCAGCCCGGCGAACTCTGAATCCGATACGCTTGGTTTCTGATGCTGATCGTTGACGTCACTGTTCTTCAAGTGGATGCTGAAGTCGAGTATGGCATCGTTGGATGCTCTTCTTTCCCTTCGTTTTCGAGCATCGTCAATGGTATTGTGCTTTGGGCGATAGGGAAGATAGTGGTGGATGATTGGGTGCGATATGAGGAGGGCGACGTTGGCATCATCGTTGGGTGATAACGGACGAAGAATGAGGCGACCTGTGAAGGATTCTATGGATTGATGGTCGTACTTCTCCATTTCCTGTTTGGTTGGACTTATGCGATAGAGCACACGGAAGCTGGAATCTTACGTGTGAACTATGCATACCATATGAAGTTCAGCATTTCGAACCTGATAGAAATTCTTCTGTAATATGAATGAAAATATGGTACTTTATAAATCTTCGCTAGATGTTAACGAATTTGATATACGGTGGACCAGAGTAGGGCGTGCTCTTGTGGTAGTGGAGCTTTGTCGTATCATCGCAAGCACAATGAAAGAAGCATAGCAATATGATCGCCGCTCAAGCGATCTCGTGTTCAGCGAGTAGCTGTGAAGGATGGTGATCAACATCTTCATTTGCAGATTGCTTCGACTCACCATGTTCGGAATTCCGTTCGATATTGGATAGACATGGTTGCAGTTTGGACAGATCATCTGTCCTTCCTCAACATGGATCTGCGTTTGCGTCAGTCAGTAAAGGAGTTGATGTACTCTTGGAATCAAGAGTACCTCCAGCAGTACGTGATGCAATGACTTGGAGGTGTCATCATCCATCATCTCGGGTTGTTCATCAGGCAGAGATGTGTCGCCTAGCTACATGTTCATTTCATCAGACAATTTAACAAGTAGCTGGTGCTGGAAAGATGCGTACCTCCTTCGCCGTATCCACGAGAGCTTTCCATTCGAGTTTGGGTAGGAATCCTCGAATGAAATCTGCGTTGTATTCAGCTTCGCGTAGCTCGATTTCAGCATTCTTGAACTGAAGGGGAAAGTTGTTTGTGTTGCAGCCTTTTGCGTGGCATTGGAGGAGGTTGTGTGTGATGAGGCGAACCATTGGTGTTTCGATCGGTCAAGGTTTGGTTGCAAAACTTCATTAATCTCGATCGACGTGATAGGGGCCTCCTTCCACGTGATGGCAGATTCATTACGTCATTAGATCTGCGTAGGTTCCAACAAGTTGTTACGAGTCGTTTGCAGCGTAAAACGTTTTGAGTATCCTGGTCAGCAGCATTTCAATATGTGCACCATAAGCTACAGCCTGATGTGCGAAAAAAGATTCGCTCACTTCCACAGCGAACAAGTTCGGACACTTTTCTCGACGTATGTTTTTCTCGAATTTTCAGGGCATTTTACCCACTCTAATTTTAGAGCCGATCAGGCCTGAAGCCAAGAGGGTCAGGGAACAAATTCCCTGCATGTTTTTCTCATGGCAGTCTCCATGGCCATGAGAAGCCTGCACACTCCTCCTCTTCTCAACTCCACACGCGTCTGGAGTCTGCCATGGCCATCCTCGGTCCCAGCCTCTACCGTCGTCGTTCGCAGCCCCTTCCTACCCTCTTGGACGAGAAACTGCAATTGCCACCCCAACAGCAGCAGCAACCAGTCCCCTCGACGCCAGCCACGCCGAGCAGCTCAAAGATCAAACCAGAAGGGGGCTCCCCGCGTCAACCACTTGTTGCGTCCGGTATCATCATTCGCAAGGTCTCCAAAATCTTTTCCGGTCGTTCGTCAAAACGGCCCTCAAAGCGAATACCGAAAGACCAGGACTCACCCAACTTGAGACATGCCCCGGTGGGACACATCGCTGTCCACAAGCCTGGGGCACTCAGGTACGGGTCGACGACTCCATCACCTTCAACCGAGTCCTTTGATTCGGACATCAGACAACCGGCTGGTCTAGGTCGCTTGCGCACGGGCTCGTTGTCATCCAATTGCGAAGCAGAGCTAGACAGTCGTGTCCCCCACGAACGCGTCCGAGCCCTCAGCACACCTACCTTGCTTCGGATGGGGGAACCGGGGGTGGGAGCGACATCAGGAATCGTGCGGAGAGTGGGTGGCCAAAGAAGCCTTTCCAGAGTCCCCCAAGCGATTCTCAACCTGATCGTGTCCTTTTTGCCACGACGGTATGTTACATATGTCGCGACGGTTTCGTGGGCGTTTTGCGAAGCAGCGCGACACACGCTATACGCCCATTTGGATGGACGATACATCCGTCCCGCGCGTTTCGTGAAACTCATATCCCTTCTGGCTGTACGTCACGACTTGGGGCTTCTTACCGAGGCCCTCACCATCCATGTTTGGCCCCCATCGTTTTACGTGGAAGGGGAAGCTCAGATATCCATGCTTGCGCCATCTCTACCCTCCTTCGCGAAAGCTCTCCTTAACATGCACCGACTGAAAAGCATCACACTCCCTACCTTTGAATACACTATCCTGCGATATTTCTCTCCTTTAATGCTGACGAAAGCCACCTTCCTTAATCATACAATGTCTATCGGAGACCACCTTCAACTTCGTGCATGGTTGGAGTGTCAGGAGGAGATTCGACACTTAGCATTCCCTGTTTTAGTGGAACGACCGAATGACGGACCTTCATCTCCACTCTCACAAAGTATCAGACCACCCTCGGAGATGCCTTCAACCCCAACGACGCCAGTTCTGTCATTCCTCGCATCCGCACCATCGACTCCAACAATTCACGCTTCCCCTCGCCCACAAACTTCCCCTCATCCGAGAGTTTCACCTCAACCATCACCTTCATCCACACCATTGCCTTCACCCCGAATACCTTTCCCTCAGACCCTATCTTCAGCCTCTTCCATCAACTCTGATAGATCCTCTGCAATATTCCCGAAATCGAAAGCTACCTTGGCTCCGATTTTGCCTCGCCTGGAGTCGCTGAGTGCTACTCCAAACTTGACTACCTCCCTGCTAGCTCAACCTCATTCATCTCAAGCATCCTTTCCACCATTAAATGGACTCAGCCTACGGATCCATAAATCCCTTTATTCTGGTTTGCGTCCGTCGACAGTCATGCAGGTGATCGCTTGTCGCGGAACAAAAGCGATAGAGCTATGTTTCGGCGAGGATATCGACCCGAGGACAATGGAGAAGGTTTTGACTTCTGTCGGTGCGTTATTGGGGCGTAGTGACAGTAAACAACAGTTGATTGAGCTGAGTGTCGTCGTGGAGCCGTCGACACCAGATGAGGTGTGTTCTCCATACGATAAACACGTTGATTTCTTGTTAAAGCCCTTTGTCAATTTACCAGGGCATCTATCGGATTCTCCAATCAACCATATCCCGCTTCAAAGGCCTTCAGAGACTAAAGATACAACGTGCATCTGGACTAGGGCGATCTCACCCTGCTCTGACTTCGACTCGGAAATTAACTTCCAATCGAGTGACGTATCGTCCTCAGTCTTCTGGTAGTGAGATGCACGTGCAGACGGGTCTTTCAGATATTGAGTTGACTTACCTGTCAAATTGGCTGAAATGTTGTCCTTCCCTTGCGGAAGTTTGGTTATCTTCTGGGATGTGGTGGTCGAGTGTCTAGTCTGTCTGTTACTTACTTGTTTTGGATTGGAACGCGCTATTTTACTTATAGATCCTTTTTCCCAAGTCTACCCCGACGCTGGTCGGGCCGTACTTGATGACGAGGAAGACATATTGTTGCTGTCACCGGTTTGGGTTGCCGAATCAAAGGAGATGTTATCATGCTTTATCTACTGCCCCTGAGATTAACGGTCCTCCTGACCTCTGCTCCAAGCCTCCTGCTTCATGAATAGGGAACCACTTGAAAGCAACGATTCATGCGCACTGGGCACGTTTTCAGGCTGGACAAACACGTTGAGGACTACTGGTCAAAGCAACATTTGAGCGGCGTGGATCATCCCTAAATTGGGACCCCGAACACCCTAATCGCGCCCAGCTCTGCACTCCGAATATAAATTGCACTCCGCAATCCCCGCCTCGACCCGCCACGGTCGACTCAGGCTCAGAAGCCCGTTGACTCCGGCGATAAGAGCTGCATTGATGCGGTGATATGGCGATTTCATTCGCGTCGCGCGCCTCCAGGACCCTTTGATCTCTTAAAAGACGCGACTTGTGACCTTTGCTGAGGTTTTGAATGGCTTGGGCTGAATATGGTCGAGGGAGATGAAGCGGAGATCGCGTCGTCGGTGAGTTATTTGTAATATTTCTCGTTCACGTCCCGATGCGTTTTATCAATTTCTCGTAATAAGGATCCCATTGAGTCGCGTCGCATAGTGAACCATCCATAAAATCCCCCTCCCTCAGACCCTCAAGCATCCCTTCCTCCCTCCCCCTTTCATCACCTCCGTCGCGCAACCTCGAAACCATCGTCCTGGACGCTCTCCGAAGACCTCAAAACTGCGTTCATGTCCGCTTTTCTGCATCCTGATGAATCAGACCTGTCCGAGGTGACAGAATCGGAGGACGAGGGGCCATCAGCTAAAAGGGAACCCCCGCCGAAACCACCGAAAGTCAAACGGGTCCCGTTCACCCCGTTTCTCGACCAACCACGAGCACATAATCGCACTATCAAGACCTTGTTCGGTACGAGTTAGAGATTATCGTCTTCATTGACATTCCTTTTATGTGTTTATCAGAGTATATGAACAATGGCACTATCGACCTCAACCCCGTCTACCAGAGAGGTGAGTAGGATCTCTACTTTCACATAGACAGCTTTCATCTTAATCTTGCTTCAGACGTCGTCTGGGAGAACGAGCAGCAAAGCTATCTCATCGACTCCCTTTTAAACAACTACCAAATCGGCAATATAATCTGGGGTGCATTTTAAAATTATTTAACCTTGAGCTAGTGTAAAGGCTAACCGCACCATTTTAGGCAAATCTGACGACGGCGAACGTTACATCATGACTTGCATAGATGGAAAGCAGCGTTTAACTTCGATCTTACGGTGCGTAGACTGTATACCCTTTATGAATTTGAACGACAACTCTTTCTCAGGTTCATGCGCGGCGAAATACCATGTTTGTGTCTCATCTGATCTTGTGCATCTATTTATTCTGAAGCTGACTTTCATCCACGTAGCCATCAATCCGTGAGTACCATACCAGAATAGCAGTTTCTTCATGTGCTCATGTTGCCGATCTGCAAAGTAATACGAAGGATGAAATATGGTACCCTGCTCCTCATCTCCTCGAAAATGGTCACCCCTCCGGTAAATCCATCAAAGTGCTGAACCAAAAGGCGATGCATCAATGGGATAGTTTGACTGTGGGTTGCGCTGAGTACGATAAGTTGGAAGATAAGATGGAGCGCGAGATCTTTCGGGTATGTCTACAAAACTCTCTTTATGTCATAGAGATCATCGCGCTGATTCATCGTCTGGCGTGCAGCGAGTTCAAATGGGTGTTCCGTTGACAGGACAAGGTACGTACTCGTTCGCTATGACGATTCTCTGTTCATTCATGTGTATCCACTCCAGAGCGTATGCAAGCCCTTTCCACCTGGCGCGCTAACCTTGTGCTTGCATTCAAGAAAACATTCTTCCACGACGAAACCGGCTTCTCTCCGACTTGCCCAGACATTTGGGATACCAAGCGAGGCATCGATTTCTCTGCTCTTGCGGCGATAGTCTATATGATCGACAGACACAACAAGGGCATAACGGACTCCATGAACTTCGTACCCAGCTTTACCAACCTCCAGTCATGGTTAGGAGACAACTCCCAAGCCACCGAAATACCTGAAAGCAGCGCTGCAAAGATTTTCATTGCTCTTCACGTTTACCTGAGGCTCGCCACTTCCGAAGAACACAAAGATTGCTTCAAATTACCTGAGGTTAGGAAGGCCGCCGCGTCCTCTGCGACCGCTGCCAAGTACACGTTCGGCATGAAGGAGTTTGGTTCCATTGGCTACTTCATCTGGCGATGGATGGACGAGATGAGCCTGACGCAGCTCGCCGACGCCGTCAAGCGCGTTCGGAAACAAATAGGTGGAATCAGGACACAGTTCTATGCGAAGTTGAATCAGAGGTCGTGGATAAAAGGAATCAAGAGGGAATCGCCTTCGGCCTCGCAAGAGATCAAAGCAACGCTGGCACAGTTCTCCCTCAAGGCGTTTTTAGCCATCAACGGTTCGTCTTCCTTTCGTTCCTAAAACAACGCAGACCGACTGATACGTGTTTTAAGGGGATCGACCACTTTCATCCGAACCTACAACACAATCTTCTGCTCCGCCCCCTACCCCTACTTTGCCGACGGCGAGGAAGCGAAAGATTGATCAAGTGGATACCCCCGTGACCGCGACGTCAGCGGCGCCTAAGACGCGTGGTAGAGCCAAAAGCACAATCGCGTCGACCTCCAAACTACCTGACATTGCACCGAGTGATACGGTTACTCCGTCTCATGCACCACCGAAAGTCCGCAGGGCTTCCATGCCTTCCAAACGCAAGACATGCATCAAATCAGATGATGAAGATGAGTCGGACACCGACACCCCCATCGCTGACTCCTATGTCCCCAAGAGGAAGAGGACGACATCGGGGGCTTCGAAAGTGGCGAAGACTACTCAGTCTGCGTCGTCACCCGCGACGAAGAAGCCTGCCACGCGTTCGAATACTAAGGCTCCGGTCGCACGGGCGAAGAAACCGATCATCAAAGAGGAAGCTACTTCATCTATGTCGACGCAAACAGCTATTCCTTCTTCTGGGACCGGACTCAAGCTCAGTTCCATGCGAATACCTAAACATTCCGATGTACCTGCCAGCTCTCCACTCACCGCCTCGCCTTCTCCCAGGCTCCCGCATTCACCATATCCGGCGGNCACAGCCCACTAATCGTGTTGCGNACACCCGTTTTACACACCCCACCGCTGAACGCTCACTTCCCCAGCCATATTAACGGTGCGCTGGCGCTCGAGCAGCATCAGCCCCAGACATCACAGAATCTGCAGCCCTCCATCTCGTCGAACGCTCTGAGAGACGGTTCCTCACGGTCGCCCTTGCCCACATTACCAGCCATCATCACTGCTACTATCCCTGCTCGGTCTGCAAGCCGAGCTGGAAGCTCTCGCTCATCGACACCATCAGGAGCTTATCCGCCGAATCTTCAAAATTTCGCTTCGGCATCCAATATAGCAGCTAGTATTGGTGGTGGGCCAGCATCTTATCGGAATTCGAATTCTCCCGGGACTGGTGAGTCTGGGAGATTGGAAGGCCTACGAGCTGCGAAGGCTAGGGCAAGGGACGGTCCGATACAGGCATGTCACAGTGCACCGACGATGTCTCCTACAGTGGATACACGCGATAGATTCACTCCAGACATTCCCACTTCAGCCTCGTTCAGCGTTAGACATAGTGAGGTTACCGTTGACCCGCGGAAACGGCCAAATAGGCCCCCAGTCGACACACCACCTCCTCCACCGCCATCCGCCAATGCACCGAGCAACACGTTTACGGAGTCCAACCTCCGCACTGACATGACAAGTCATCCCAGTCATCCCCCGCCCGGTCCAAGTCCATCCAATGTGAGCAGCCCCGCTACTTCGATTTGCACGCTCGACCAAATGAATACGACCATGGATAAGGTTGCCAGCCGGTCCTATTTCTCCCCGAATAATGATCCTCCGCCTCGACAACAGCACTATCAACAACATCAACATCCACCTCCGAATACTCATCCAATTCCACAACGACCACCACCACCCCAGGCATATCCTAGAGCCTATGACTCATATCGACCGGGTTCCCCGACCCATGATCCAAGACCCCGTGCTCCTCCTGGTGATGTAGGCTTCGTTCTCTATATGCACGCTCCATAGATACTGACAGATCCCTCGCTTAGCCACCGCGACGCCCCCGCTTTAGGGACGGCCGCCATGAACGACAGTAATAGCTCATTAATGCTATTCCATTATGACTGAGAGCGCCTTATCTTGCGCTACCTTCTTGTTAAACTTATTCAGTCCCCTCTTCTTGCTCCCTGTTTATCCTTTATGATTTTACGACGTCTTCTTGTCCGACCGCCTAGTTTTCATTATAATTGTTATTGTAAGCAGTCGTATTAGCAGCCTACCTATACCAACAGTATCTCAGCTAGGGATAATCATTCAAAGTGTATTTGTGTCTTATTGCGTATCCTGTTATTCCTGTATGTATGACCATCGCGATAGCCTGCTACTACACTGGACATCCGCTAGAGCTTGAATATCCTTACCGTGTGTCCCGAACTAGATAATTCTGGAGAATTGAAAAGGAATGGCATTGCAACTACTACAATATTACTTGGTGATCCAAGGTAACTGGTAACTCGTACTCTAGAAAAACAACATTTCGGGACCAGGTTATAAAAGACAGATACAAGTAATAATGAGTGTCTGGTGAAGATGACAAGGACAAAATGTGATTAAATAATGTCTGAGGTAGCGATTAACTGCAAGAAGAAATTTAAAAGCGTCATATTTTAAGTATGGTTGTCTTCAGAGACTCCGGGATGCCATTCGGCCGTGGAGAGCAGAGTTACAGATCGTAGGGTAGGGCATTGTTTGGCCCATGTTGAAACAAAGAAGTGTTCAGTATCAGAAAGTGGTACAACAGATGGGTATTCGTGGTCGTGGTCAATAAATGGATTGGTAGGAGGGATTGTAGGTCGGGAGGCGTTGGTTGTCATGGATCGAACGGAGAGGGGGAGGGAGTCGGTGCTGTTGGATGCCGATGATGGGGTGAGTGTGATTCGGGGGCGAGTCGGCGACGCATAGCGCAGCTGAAGTGTGTGTAACGAGCGGAATCGCGAAATCACAGATGATACAATTCTATATAGTACCTATATTTGATAGACAGATAGAGAATAGGTCAGCTGCGATCATCATGGGGAGCGGAAAGGTGACGTACATCATCATCAGTCCAAATACCCGCATTACCAACTTCCACCTCAAGTGTCTCCAAGGCAGCGAGACGTCTCTTCTTTGGTGTGATCTGTCCCAGGACGGATCCAGCTGCTCCCAGCATTTTCTCCACGGTTCTGCGGTCCATATCGTCGCTGAAGCGTAGAACCAGCGCTGTGGTACCACGTGAAGACAGGCTTTGCATCAAAGTTGATGGTCGTAATCCAGTGTAGAGTGTAGAATGGACTCGTAGGGTTGTACATTTCAGCGGACTCGCCGCTGTCATAGCTGCAGATCCATTCCTTGAGATATCGACGGAGGCAGAGTGGGAAGACGGGGGAGGGGTAGGGAGCGACGAAGACGAGGTTTGAGAGGAGAGGATGGAGGTAGCGAGACTGGGAGGGGCGTTGAGGTATTGAAGGATGGGAAGGAATGCGTGAGAGCGTTCACTTATTGCTGAAGTGAAGCTAGGCGCGATGGGAGAAAGCGATCCGAGGCGTGGCGTACTAGGGGAAGATATCACTGGGCTTCGTGAGTGGGAGAGCTGTGGCGTGGCTGGCGGCGTCATCTCAGGTGTGCCGGGAGCAGAAGGGGTAAGTGATGGGGGCGGGAGGAGAGCGGAAGGGCTTGACTTCTCGAAAAGATTGGGGAAGGAAAGACTCAGCAAACCTGGCTGGGTGAAGAGCCAGAGTTTGAGTTCGTGTTGCTCCTCGGGGGACAAGGAGTGATTGAAAAATGTGACTTTCTTCAACATGGGAGAGGACGCATCCTGCATAAGGGACGCGTTGAAAGAAGGGAGGGTTAAAGATTGTAGGTTTTGCATATTCTTGAGAGCATTGGCCAGGGTGGCTGTGGCAGATGCTAGAAGGGATATCCGTGTGTCCCTTGCCCTTGACAGACTTTTACCGGTCCGCTGGAAGAATGAGGGATGCCATGTGTGGTACGTGAAAGTTTGGATGAGCCCGGCGAGTTGAATGTTGGCGGCAAGGAGTGTACAGAGTTGCTCGAATCGAGCTGAGCGGATGAATCGAACGTCGATTGTGGTATACAATGCCAACCGGGCAGCTTTGCAGAAAGCTCGGCATGTGCGTGCGAGGGTGGGCAGCGAACGGCGAGGGGCATACGAAACGATCATGTCGACAACCTCTTGGGGAAAGGGACCAACTACTGCAACAATCGTCATTATTCTTTGGACCGCAGCGCTTCCGGTGCTGTGCGCGACGGAACGAAGCGTGGTATGTGTTTTGAACGTCGGATTGAGTGGAGAGGAGATGGAGGGTTGGGAATCGGTGGGGGGTACCTTGACATCAGTAACCGAAGCCGAGTAAGAGGTGGAGATCAAGCTCGACTTAGAGTTGCTTCTGCCGAGGTTCGTCATGGACTTGGGGAGTTTCAACACCGAGCTCGTCGGGGAGAAACTATGCTTTGTGCTTTGTTTCTTGTTCCCCGAGAGGATATTAGATACATGTCGCATTATACCCCCAGAACGAAGAGATGAGGTCGACTTGGGGGATGGGATGGTGAGGGTCTGCTGGCTAGAGAGTCCATCTTCTGTCATGTTGAGAGTTTGGAGCCGATGGCGCTGCCTGAATGTCATTTAGGGAGGGGTCGATATGGGAAGCTGAAGGGACAAGTAGGAGATAACGGAGACCAGGATTCGTCTGGGTGGGAGTTGGTGGAGAAAGCGCGTCGCTGGGGAGACGAGTTGGCAAGGTTTAGAGAGAGATCATGGGAAGATGCTCCCTCATCATGATGGGTGAACAATGCCAAAGCCAACCCGAGGCAAGCCTTGCAAATTCCAACAGCGGCAATCTGCGCACTGGTGGCCAAAGGGCCCTGGCATTTGTTTTCATTCCAGGATTTCCTAAAACGGAGGCATCAATTCTCCGGCATTCAGACAACTCGTCAGCGCTTCAGTCGCTTCCCCCCAGTCCATTCAAAGCATTGAACGTTCAAGGCATCATTCATGCAACTTTACAGCCTACGAATAAGCGTCAACCTTGGCTTTGTACTGTAGCGAGAAAGCAACTCGTAGACTCACTTTTCAAGGGTCGTTTGACGCATGTTTTTGCCAATGTCAGGTCGTGCCTCATTTGAGTCACTCCAGTGTTCATGCATCATGCCTATGTCATCCCGAGGCACGAAAAACAAGCGAGACGGAGCATCTCCTGATACTTTCGCCAGTAGTTTGTCTTCCCTTTCCTTCTGAAACTCGTAGCGCCGATTAATAGCCACAGTTAGTCGCATCAGCTAGGTTGGCAGCTTCTGGAGACATCGACTTTAAAGTCCATTTACATGGTGCCATTCAGCACGCGATTCCGGTCGCAGCGGTAGCGGCGGATCTGGGACTCGGAAGGAGTCGACGAGGATGAGGAGCGCCTTGAGTGAGTTTTAGGGGTTAACGTGAACGTGACACGCTACGCGACAAGCAGGTGCAAACAAGGACCTCTCATCCAGGCATCATCCCTCTCCTCCCAAGTGGCAAGTCGTCATGAGGATCGAAGAACTTATTCTCGATGGTAAGAAGACTTTGCATAAAAGTACTCTAGGAAACTAAACCGTACATAGGGTTTAAGTCCTACCCTGTTCGAACCCAAATCATTGGTTGGGACCCCTCGTTCAACGCGATAACTGGACTTAATGGATCCGGGAAATCAAACATTCTTGACGCGATTTGCTTCGTGCTGGGTATCACCAACATGTCGCAGGTGTGCCTCCATCTTAAAACGCGTCAAAACGCGTTGGATTGACCAGTTATGCAGATGCGCGCTCAAAACCAAGCCGACCTAATCTACAAGCGTGGACAGGCTGGCATTGTCAAAGCCAGTGTTACAGTCGTCTTTGACAACTCTGATCGCGCGAAGAGCCCCCCTGGGATGGAAGACTGCAAACAAATCACGGTAACGCGACAAATAGCTGTACCAAACATCACAAAGTACCTCCTCAACGGCCACAAAGCATCTCAACAACAGATTCATACCATCTTTCAAGCGGTGCAGCTGAATATCAACAATCCCAATTTTCTGATCATGCAGGGGAAGATTACAAAGGTGCGTTGCCGTCTACAGCCAACATAGGGACTAAACGCTCAGATCGAGTTTAGGTATTGAACATGCGGCCACGAGAGATATTGGGCATGGTGGAGGAGGCCGCCGGGACACGCATGTTTGAAGAGCGAAAAGAAAAGGCACAGCGCACTATGGCCAAGAAGGAAAGGAAGGTCGAGGAGTTTACTACGCTTCTGGCTGAAGAGATCTCCCCAAAGCTCGATCGACTCCGGCAAGAAAAACGCTCTTATATCCAATACCAGAAGACCCGCGATACCCTCGATCGCCTTGCCCGTGTCCTACGTGCTTATGARTGGGTCCATGTAAACCAGAGAATCAAAGACAAGGAAGTGGACATCAAGAMGAAGGACCAGGCAACGGCCGAGCTCGAAGCAAGCAAACGGAAACTCGCGCAAGAGTGTGACATTGCGGAGAAAGAGGTTAGTGCGGTGACGAAGAAACGCGACGAAGAGATGAGGAAAGGAGGAAAGCTGAAGCGACAGGAAGACATCGTCACCGAATTGGATAAGCAGCTCACGAAGTTGAATACACAGGCAGATATYCATCGTGGCAGCATACGCGACGAGGAGGCCAAGGTTCTCGAGCTCCAGGGACAGCTGAAACAGGTATTTGTCCTAACTTTTTCACCCTGCTTTTCCTCATTCCTCCGTCATAGTTGGAAGCTGCATTAACAGTCAAGCAACGAGAGGTCGACAGCGTSAGGGAATCTTTCAATGAAACCTCCACCAACCACCAGAGCCTCCAAACCAAGCTSAGCAATGCAGAGGAACTMCTGCAATCCCTTCTTACWGGCCTGTCGTCATCCGATCGTCCTGGTGGMGGGGGAGGSTACCTGGGTCARCTCGCYGACGCAAGGGCTCGTATCGCTCAGGCGAACGCTGARGTRGAGAATTACCACAAGAAGCTGGAGATGTCTGAGAAGGAGCTGAAAGGACTMGAGGCGCGGTACAAGACTATGGAGAACGACGCGAGGGATGGTGAGCAGGCGTTATCAAAGAARGAACGCGAAATATCGGCCATCATCCAGCAGCTAGAGAAGTGTGGATGGGACGAGACGCGAGAGAGGGAAGGCGAAGAGAACATTCGAAACGCTCAGGCTGCTYTGAGGGAGCTRCGCATGCARAACGATCATCTCACCTCCAGCATTGGCCAGCTCGCATTCAACTATGCGCCTCCTGGGCCTCATTTCAACCCCGCATCTGTCCTCGGAACGGTCGCGTCGCTCGTCAACCTACCTCCCCAACATCACGATAAAGCCTACGCTCTCGAAGTTTGTGCTGGCAGCAAGCTCAGTCAAGTCGTCGTCGAAAATGAAAGGGTTGGCAAGGAAGTATTGGAGAAGGGMCAGYTGAAGAAGCGCGTCACGATGATTCCGTTGAATCGGGTGAAGCCCTACAGACTATCTGCCGAGGTACGTTGATACGACTTGGWCCAGCATTGGTTTGCTCAAACTAATATCTTCGTTGTAGAAAGCTCGGGAGGCCAAGAGAATTGCTCCCGGCAAAGCCGATCCCGCTCTATCTCTTGTCGAATACGACCAGCGTGTCGAGGAGGCCATCGCTTATGTCTTCTCCGAYGCRCTAATTTGTGCAGATACTGCAGCCGCAAAATCCCTTACGTTCAACCCCAAGGTCGGTGTGCGCTCAATCACTCTCGCCGGAGATGTCTACGACCCCTCTGGAACTCTGACCGGAGGTTCCGCTCCCACTCAGACGCAAAACATCTTGATACGCGCCGCTGAGTGGGGACAATGTAAGCGGAAAATCCAAGCCCTAGAAAATCAGTTGAGAGGGCTTCGAGATGCTCGGGAGGGTGACCAAGGCAAGCGAGTTAGGGATGCTTGGATGAAGTTGACAAATGAGAAAGAGATGAAGGAGCACGAGATCAAACTTCTGAAGGAGCAATTGGAAAACAGCAGCGCGTCGCGGGTATGTTTGAATCTTCCGTTTTTGGAGACCTCACGCTCATTCGACCTTCCTCAGCTCGGCACTCAGATCGAGGAGTTGAAGCAGACTATTGTCAACCAGCAGAAGGCCCTTCAAGCAGCTGAAACTGCTGGCAAGGAAGCGGCGGAAGAATGCAAGAAACTGGAGAAGGACATGAAGGAGTTCAAGAACAACAAAGAGGGGAAGATCGACGAGCTTAAGGTTAGTCTTCGATCACATTCACGTCCGAATGAGCTTGACGTGATATCGTTTCGAGTAGAAAGATATCACCAAACAGAAAACTGCTCTCCAGAAACATTCAGTCGCCCTGAAAACTCAACAGAAGGACCTTCAGACGGCTACACTGGAATTAGGTCAGTTTCATTTCAAGAATCCCTGAATGGGTACTCAGCTATTTCACAGAGCAAATGGAGGGTGATATCGAGGTCGCTAAAGCTAGCATTGAGGAAGCTCAGTCAGGCGTCGCCGATATCCGTCGCCGACTTGATAAACTTGAGAAAGACATTAATAAAGTCACTGTACGTGTTTTCATCTGTTCAGGGAGTTCGTGGCTAACCCAGAGATCAAGGCTGACCATGCTCGTGAAGAAGCCAAGCTCCTTGAGGAGCGTGCTACTCTATCCCGATTCGACAACGAGCTGAAGGAACTCGATCGTGTCATTCGTTCCAAGAAGGAGTCTATCTCACAAGCAGACCTTGATCTGAAACAGATTGACCATGACCGTCAGGCAATGCAGAAGGATATCACAGCGGCGACGAACAAAGTTCGCGAGCTCGAGAAAGACAACCCGTGGATTGAGCAGGATAAAAGGTACGTCTCCGCGACTCCTCCTCGTCACCTCGCTGAATAGCTTTCTCTTCGCAGTTCTTTTGGTCAGGCGGGTGGAAATTACTACTTCGAATCAATGGACATGGCTGCGCAAAGGGAAGAAGCCGTCAAGCTTGAAGAGACATTGAAGGGGATGAAGAAAAAGGTCAACCCAAAGGTGCTCAATATGATTGACACGTATGTTTCAAATCCAGTGGCTTTGTAACCCTACTCACATTCCTTCAGTGTCGAGAAGAAAGAGACCGACCTCAAGAAAAATTTGGCGACGGTCATGAAGGACAAGGAGAAGATAGAAAAGACCATAGAGGAGCTGGACAAGTACAAGTTCGAGGCTCTCCAGAAGACCTGGGAGAAAGTTAATACGTGAGCGTCGCTTTTCTTTATGCGCGTGGCACGGAAGAACGACCGAGGTCTGATTGAACTCACCATTTAGCGACTTCGGTGGCATATTCGCGGAGCTTCTGCCGGGCAATTTCGCCAAACTGCAGCCACCCGAGGGAGAAGATGTCACGACTGGCCTCGAAGTCAAAGTGCGTCTCGGGCAGGTGTGGAAGCAGAGTCTAACGGAATTGAGTGGCGGACAACGGTGAGTATTTGTTTTTGGCATGCCCGCTGTGTGCGCATCGTTCAATGATGTGATGTCGCTGACCGTTACCTATCTCTTTCATGTGGTCGCTACCGCTTTTAGATCCCTCATCGCGCTTTCCCTTATCATGGCCCTACTCCAATTCAAACCCGCGCCCATGTACATTCTCGACGAAATCGATGCGGCTCTGGATCTCTCCCACACGCAACATATCGGACAGCTCTTCCGTACCCGATTCAAGGGGTCGCAGTTCATCGTGGTTTCGCTGAAAGAAGGGCTTTTCACGAATGCSAACGTATTATTCCGCACTAGTTTCAGGCAGGGAACGTCGGTAGTTGAACGGACCGCCAGTCGAACGGGATCATCGCTGTACACTCAAAACAGGGATGACGAGGAGACCGCGGGCAATGGCCGAAGGAGGAGGGGTGCTGCTTGACGTGATTCTCATCTTGTATTGCTAATTTATTTCTTGTTTGGTAACCTATATCAGCGTATGTGTTTTTGTACCTCCATAGTTTGTATGATAGATCTCTGTTCATAGCTTCGYCCGTGGCTTTCGGCGTGTCCGAACTTTGACTCGGGAACTTAGATCAGTTCCTGTCCTTTGACACGGGAAGTCATGAGGGGGGTAACAGTAATGCTGCCGTGACNNNNTAGCAATGGCATATCAGACAGAACATATGCCGGTACATTCTAGGCGTTCCYCGTCCACYGGTGTCAAGGAAWGYAAYCTGTGAGAACTTRGAAAACCAAGTGGCGARCGAGAGGGTATCCATTGGGCAGTCGCGACTTCGGCTGCTACACTGTGTTGTCCTAGTGCGAGAGCCTAGATGTCAGAGCAGGGAGCGCAATGGGTTTACCTGGGGGAGACCTATCGAGCGCGAAGGCATGCACASGAGTTGAATGTCTGCCGTAAATGTCCAATAATCATATCGAAAGCMAATAATTAAAGCGAGTCCCCCAAGTCSCGTATCATAGGTTGGAAAACCTAAGGTTGAAGCTAAAGCTGCGAGCCACGGTCAGTTGAAGCGAATGATCGGATATTCTTTGGCACACACCGARARCCATGCRTAAGTCGTAGTCACTKCTCCTGCCACTCCCCCCACCTCATTGYACCAGTAATGTTATCGCCATAGCTATGCAYGCAAGGGCTACATATGGTGACAAACGTTCMCCTGGGATAAGGYRCCGTCAGRCAARCTACGAAACGCTYGTTGCTCATCGTACCTATGCGTGCCGCCATGAAAAATAGCCCAAGAAATCTACAAAGGCGTGTCGTCGTGAGGCTTCCTGTATATTTCCACCAAGGCCAGTACGGATACGCACCCTTGCTTATTCCTGTCAATCAGCCGTGGTGCGACCGCGCGAACGTAGGTACATGTGCAAATGCTGAGCAGTATTACCAGGAGAAGATCTTGAAAGTTRAAGAGGGCRGACTATAAAGACAAGTCAGCTTTGAGMCTGRCCAGAGAACTGAAAGTGCATACTSACCATGGCAGTTTGTGAGTAAAGAAMTCTGAAGGACACGTCGAACAMCGTCGRACGAGTTGATTATGTAAGCCAGCNTSGRGCG
>JAPEVF010000204.1:0-39057 GCA_029747585.1 Pleurotus djamor | reverse complement strand
CCGCTGCTCGGTCGCTTTGATCAGACGCCCGGGTTAGAAGGACGGAAACTATTCGGGTCAAACGAGGCCTCACAGTGGTTTGCTGCACGTGTTGCCTCGGTGGAGGGCGACCCGCATCGCCCAATGAAAAGTTACGAGAATAATTTTGAGAAGCAGTGCCGTGTCCATGTGCCTGTTCGTCTGCCAACCTCCCGGCGAAGCGATAACAGTGGGTCTTTTCACTGGGGTTAACTCCGTTTTGAGGAAGAAYTTTCCCTAGGACACACCATSTCCTTATCTGAATCTSTCCNATTTCTTAATTTGGGAYSATCCAGGTGGTATACAAGTAGCCAGCCAAGCCTTGGATTCGCTAGGCCCCAGGCTTCCACTTCACCCCAGCAATGTCCTACYTGCAGGATGACAAGCATAGCGCCAGCTCTGCCGACGCCGAGAAGACCATCCCTCTCAGTAAGACCATCCTCTGAAGCCAAGTYCTCTGGATTTCTTGGCTCCCCNNCCCYMCRTYGCTGACTGARTACRNACAGGCGAGGTAGAGGCCATTGCTCTCCCAGAGTTCGATGACCCCAAYATCGACAAAGACGAAGCTATTGCTGGAGTCTTGGGTAAGCSTCATCAYAACTCCCACCKTCCTSCYCGTATSACNCANCMCTAACYCCACYTCGTAGAGGATGACTCCCCATAYCCCGAAGTGCGTTCTGCCGTSGCCAACACCGATGACCCAGATATTCCCGTCTCCACCATCCGTTCGTGGACACTTGGCATTATTTGGGCTATCCTCATTCCGGTTAGMCTTTTTGCACCTCATGGTCGAYRWTGATCGAAGCTTAATACCCCAATCTYGCAGGGTCTCAACCAGTTCTTCTTCTTCCGGTATCCCKCYGTCACCATYACCGGTGTTAGTRYCSWRWCWTCGTMRACRTCGYTCRNGYGCTGAAWGGYSGATYTTWYNNATGTYTAGGTSGTCGCYCAGTTGCTGTCKTTCCCTCTKGGSCGAGCMTGGGCTAAAYTSGTYCCCAACGTCAAAATCTTTGGTCTKTCTYTGAACCCTGGTCCRTTCACTATCAAGGAGCATGTTAGTCCCATATGYCASTTRCTTCCCTGATCACATTTACTAACAAGATCCTGKATCAGGTGATTATCACAATGATGGTAYGYYTCAKTCTGCTGGCASGAAGAAWTGNTCTCAATTYTTCGYKGGRYAGGCTACTGTYGGTTGGCARTCTGCGTACGCGACTGATATCGTCGCTGTGCAGAGGGTCTACTACAACCAGATTTAYAACTTCGGATGTGAGTGWCTTCGTTGCRATGTYCAMGTTYACSMCRYGCTAAYRAAYGTGYGATYYAGAYCAATGGATGTTGGTSATGTCCACACAGCTCATTGGTTTCTCCATYGGTGGCATTGCTAGACGCTTCCTCGTCCARCCTCCATCAATGAGNNNNTAGRTTTCCATTYCWTRYGYCMACTTNTNNTTCTGATCTTCATTTYSAACAGTTTGGCCTGTCAAYCTCGTCACTTGCGCYCTMTTCAAYACMCTSCATGCCCAATCATACGCTGGTATCGGAAACCGYGGYGGTATTWCWCGTGAACGSTTCTTCSTTTACGCTTTCATCGGTTCGCTCGTCTGGTATYTCTTCCCTGGATAYATCTTCCAGGCCCTCTCGTACTTYTCGTGGGTCTGCTGGATCGCTCCGGACAATGTYCCMGTCAACCAGATGTTCGGCTACGTCCATGGCATGGGTATGAGTTTGATCACATTCGATTGGGCACAGATAGCGTACATCGGCTCTCCTTTGGCCACCCCATGGTGGGCTGCGGCGAACATCACTGCCGGATTCTTCTTCTTCTTCTGTGAGATTTTTCCCGTCGTGTGCATGTGGRYCARGCTGACYYGGGATATTTCTGTCGTCAGGGTTCCTCACGCCTCTGCTCTATGTAAGTCAAATGCATTCCCTTWTWTGGACWGCGCGCTTAAKCCTTKGGACACGCAGTACACCAACRCTTGGGATAGCAAGTACATGCCGTGAGTCTCATCGYCTKGCNNATAATTAAAATCTTCCCAACTCYTAAYCYTTTSATCCGTMATAGAATCTCATCYCGTGGCTCATACGACCACTTYGGCAAGACMTACAAYGTCTCYAGGATTCTCAATGAYGAYRCCACRTTCAACGAAGACGGKTACAAAGCCTACAGTCCCCTCTACMTCTCMACGACCTTCGCCATYTCCTAYGGSCTGTCGTTCGCMTCTATCACRTCSACTCTCACGCATGCCTTCCTGTTCTTCCGCAAGCAAATCTGGAAACAATCAAGGCGCTCTATCGGTGAACAACCTGATATCCATGCCCGTTTGATGTCCAGGTACCCTCAAGTTCCCGAATGGTGGTATGCTATCATCTTCTGTAAGTGAGCCGCGCCCACCCGACRGCATGGATGTTTAATCCTTTTGATYAGTGTCCATGTTTGGTTTCGGTCTCGCCGTTATCCTTGGTTGGCCGACTGCTTTCCCCGTCGGTTACTTCATCCTTGCGCTCGTTATCTGTGAGTTGCCCCGTTTACTCCCCCATCCATCTATGGCAGCTGAACGAATATATCCCAGCCTTCGCCTATGTCATTCCCATCGGCATGATCCAGGCCATTACCAACCAACAAGTCGGTCTCAATGTCATCACCGAGTTGATCATAGGTTACGCCCTTCCTGGCCGACCTGTCGCAATGATGATGTTCAAGACTTGGGGTTACATCACCATGGCCCAAGGTATGTTTTGTAGCCAATCTTCATTTTATCAATAACTGACGGCCTCTCCTAGCTCTCCAATTCACTTCTGACTTCAAGCTTGGTCACTACATGAAGATTCCTCCCCGTCACATGTTCTGGGCCCAAGTCCTTGCCACCGTCATCGCCGGTACAGTCCAACTTGGTGTCCAGGCCTGGATGTTCACCAACATTCCCAACATCTGTGATCCCGACCAGAAGGACGGTTTCATCTGCCCAAGTACCGAGGTGTTCGGTACCGCCAGTATCATCTGGGGTGTCATTGGACCCGCTCGTCAATTCTCGAAGGGTCAGATCTACTATGCACTCACTTTCTTCTTCCTCGCCGGCTTCATCTGCCCCGTCATTGCCTGGCTCATCAGCTTGAAGTGGCCAAACAGCTGGATTCGCTACGTCAAGTACGTTCTTTTTATTCTATCTTTCCTCGTATTTCGTTTTAACGTTGTACTAGCTTCCCCGTCATCTTCTCCGGCACTGGTCTCATCCCTCCTGCCAGCGCCGTCAACTACGTCCCATGGGCCATCGTTGGCTTCATCTTCCAATATGTCCTCCGTCGTAGACATTTCTCCTGGTGGACGAAGTACAACTACGTCCTCTCCGCTGCCTTGGACTCTGGAGTCGCCATCGCTGTCATCCTGATCTTCTTCTGCTTGCAGTACCCTCGCAATGGAGAGATCGGGTTGAACAACATCCAAACCTGGTGGGGTAACTCGTAGGTCCATGTTTGCATGATATTCCTTGTATCGGTCCTCATCACCATTGTTTCTTACCCAGCGTCTTCCTCGAGACGGCGGATGCCAAGGGAACTCCCATGCGTCATATCGCAGAYGGAGACTTCTTCGGGTACGTCGTTTTGCTCAATTCGCCCAATCTTTTTCTTGACCAACATCCTCCTTTGAATAGACCTCGCCAGTGGGCTTAGACGCCTTCACGTAAATTTATGTCTGTGATGTTGTTGTAATCTAGTTACTTTGGTATCACGATCTGTATTCATCCATGTTCTGTAGTTTTTTAAATTCCATTCCATTTCTGTTCAATTTCTTGCCGTGGTTATGAATAGACGTACTGGGAAGTAATCGTAAGTGATACGATCACCTCGCAGTTTCCCGGGGGCATTTCTTTGAACGGTCATTCGTAAACAGTATCTAGCTCCGTGAGATCCAAGTTGCGTTACTCCTCGTCTATGCTGGTGACCTGGCGATGTGCGAGGAAGTAGAAGGGCTATCTGCGGGCGGATTCTGGTGGGGTTATGATGAGTACCCACGAACTATTCCAGAAACTCCTCCTCCAAGCGGGAACGGAGACTGTGGGGTAATGCTGGCACTTACCTGAGAAGAGTAGCCCTTGAAGGGATATTCACCGTGAGGAGATAGTGTCTTCATGTCATCGGTTGATCTCCTCCGGGAAACTGGATTTATTTTTGGCTGCTGATGCTGCGCCTCGCCATATGCACTGTTGGGATAGTGCGGAGTCCCTGTTGGACCTGCGAACATCATCGGCTGGTCCCCTGCCCAACCCCTGTTCCCGTTCGAGTTGGGAACGCCACCATGGTAAGGGTGACGATCGTAGCCATATGGTGATGCACTGTAAGGTGGCCATGCGATGGCCGGGGAAGGGACTTCGCCCATGACGTTGATAACGGGAGGAGGGGATCGGTAGGTCGTTGGGAGAGCCCCCTGTATTTGGCTAGGCTCCATACCAGAGACCAAATCATCAAGTTCCCGTTTGCGTCGGCGTTTCACTAGGTAATAGACCAGGAGAGCGACAAAGCAGAGGAATACTGAGAATAATGTTAATGACCCCGTGTGCTGTACGGTTTAGTGTGCGCTGGGAACTCACCAATACCCGCGGCGATACCCAACTTGATGTAGAGCGTTTCTCGACTTCGGCATTTCGTGACACCGAACCTGAAGGAGTACGCTGAGCGTCGTCTGGTTATTCTAGAAGGGTTGAAGGTACTTACCGAGTATCACACACTTCCTCGGCACTGACCGTAGGGATGAGCGCTGTGAGTCCAAGTACCACAACTCGGCGAGGAGTTAGAACTACGGCGTGAGTTGAAGCTTCTGATTCACGGTATTTGTAGTTGCGGACCAAACACTCACGAGACGAATGACTGTGCATCAAAGAAATCGAGCAAGATTTGTTTATCGGACCAGCCGTCGTCGAAGGGATAGTGACCAGCACCGTGGTTGGGAGAACGAGAACGCAACGCGCGGGGCTCTGCAGCCCACGTATTTATGAGTCGCCAAGGCCTGTTTCCATGCTTGTGATGGAGATGTAACTGACGATGAAACCGACGAAGCTTGCATAGCTGAAACGCTGTGCCCTTGCTTTATTTAACACGGTAAGGTGAAGGGAACAAAAAAGAKTCGGGTACGGGGAATCGAACCCCGAGCTGCCGCGACCATGTTCATGAGAGGCGGCAATGTTAGCCGTTACACCATACCCGACGATAGTATGCATGATGCTAACGTGTACAATACTACGCTCAGCTACACCATAAACTTTAAAAAACATCGACCATGAGAGTGCGAACGAATACAACAGGCTGCTAAAAGCAAAACGTAGATATAACCATAGATTCAAGAGTCCATAAGCAAGAGTCCATGAGCAAAGCGAAAGAGTCCGTTCTTCAGACCAACAAGCCAAACGCCGAAAGCAAGCCCAAAAGGAAGAAGATCGAACTTCCGACAAGAGCACGGGCAGACCGTCGAGAGGAATTAGCTCCCTGAGAGCCTTCAGCCACCCAGTCTCTRTAMGCTGCCTCCATTGAGAGAACAAACGCTTGTCCCTCCGCGCTGTGCTGACCTTGGACGCCATATGAATGTGGGTTAACCACAGGCGTCAACCACCCATTCGCATCGATATGACTTTGGTTTCCTCGGTCTTCATAGATCGTCGCCCTAGTTCTCAGCGCAACGGGGACATGGGAATGGTCACCCCAATATAACGAAATCCTGTAGACAGTAGCTGCAAGCAATGCCGTGCCAGCCGCGTCGTTGAAGTTGCCTTCTGAATCAACGGGGCGATCTGGGTAGTTGGGGAAGATGTTGGATGTCGTGTTTAAGATGGAGTACATCGCGCCGTGAATTTCTTGGACCCAGTGAGCCAAGTCTTTCTGGATGTAGGCGAGGCGCTTATCGTATTCAGAATTTTGGATGGTTGCAAGGACGCGGAGCATGCCTGCTGCAGCCCACGCGTTTCCGGTCGACCAGTGACCTTCGTCGTTACCAGCTGTCCCAAGGAGAACGTGTTTCCAGAGGTTCGTGGAGCCTTGAGTTGTATCACGGAGATACTGTCGGTAGAGCTTGATTTGGTTGTAGGCTTCCTCAACAAGCGACTGATTCCTCGTCAAGACGCCATAGTAGGCGAGGAACGGCGGGACCATGTAAACGAAGTCACTCCTGCACACGGTGTTAACGAGCCAYTGGTGATGGAGGTAGAAATGGACACACCATAATTGAACTTCGGACACCCGATGGGACAATGCRCCATCGTCCGTCTTTGGCACTCTCTGATACAGGAAGTCGAGTTGATCCCTCGTCGCGCCAATGTAANTCCCCTCCCCCCTGACCAGTCCAATTCGCCAACAAGAAGGCTACTCCGTTGGATGCCGGGTCTGCTGCGCTACCATCGGGCATGTATGGCTGAGGTCCAACAGCATTGTTATTGAGTTCGGAGCGATTTGCAAGGATATCCTGGGCTATTCGTAGYACAGGGGCCAGAGATGGCTGCTCAGATGAAGGGATTTGTTGTGGTGGAGGGAGGTCGTTGCGTGAGAACACGGACCACGCAGGTGCGTCAAACTCCAGAAGTGTCTGTGCGCGTGTTCCAAGCTCCCAGCTAAGACCAGAGGAGTTTAGCGAGTATTTCTTGCGGCCGAAATGCTCTAAAACTCACCTCCTTTGTGCTGCCTCTGCTAGTCTCTCTCGAACCAACGATAGACGTTCGTCTGATATGTTTTGTGCTATGACGACATTGAAGCAAAGGGCCAGAATCGCAACCCTGGTGAGATATATGGCCGTCGACCACCTCTTCATTACAACTTTTAGGGGGGGGGNAAACAATGTCGAGTCGACAAAGTTACAAGGTTGGAGGGAGTGGCGGAGGGGRAAAGGTTGTTCGCTATGGGTTAATTATGGCGCTGCAACACCTCTGGCGTGATATAATCCGATGCCAAGGGTGGCCAAGATAGCTGGACGTCGACTTGACAAAGCGAGTTGTGGGTTCTTGCCAAGTGCCAGCCACAGGCGGTGGAGGTTGACGTCGTCCTCAGCCTGGACTGGGCAGGCAATCAGCCGTGCTTTTGACAGCGAACCGCGCGCCGGCAGAATTCCCATGTTTTAAAAATWAANNAAAAAAGTTACTCGAAGATGAAGGGGAAGCTTGCGATAAGCGACTGAGGTGCTCCAAGCTGGCTGACGGAATGTTTGTCGGWTTGGCATCTTGGCTCAACACCATCATTGTCTTGTTTCAACTCCCAAGTCTCTCCGGACGACTGCGGCTTGCTCGGTTAAGCGGGATGTTGGAACCTGCGTAAAAGTTTATCAACACGGGGCAATCTATACACAGCAAGGCGTCATCCGTGGTACTCCTACCCGTGAAAATCAAATCTCTTACAGTATCCAGAATCCAGATGCACGATGGCTACCATCTAGGTAGTAAGTTGACAGAAGTGCCCAACCTTTTTCTCCTTTAGAGTCACGGCGGTCCGGCGAAGCTGTCATCGAACGATCTTCACAGCTTCATCCTCGAACCCCATGACTAGCCTTTCCAACACTCATACACCCTCACAGTACGTTCCTGCAGGTCTGCAGCGCGGATGGTNNNNAACCTGTCATTTTTCCGACCGTCGAAGTCAGTTGACACCCATACACTCGAAGATTTTGCACTGTGCGTTGGCCTTGTCGGGGGCTACAATATAAAATCGACCTCCTTCGGTGCTTCATCGGAAGGCGGTCATATTTTTCTGAGAGAAAAATCCTTCATCAAGGTCATAAAACCTTTGTCGTTATTCTCCGATGTACCTCAGTACCTCACAAKAATCTATCCTTCACACCGAGAAGTACGTTGCTTCAGGATTTGATCTCTCTACGTCGACGCTGATACGCAAAGCAGTTAAAGCCGCAAGAATYGNNTAGCGGTCTTCCAGATCCACNNTANTATNTAACGTGAAGATGGCTCAAATGAACGWCCAACAGTGAACAGCAATGGTCCGGGGGCCGGCAAACATACATCTTCAGGGTGTCCTCGGACTCATTATTGGTATCGCGGTATCGCGGCAATTTGGGTCGTAACCAGGTTCCATGATCTTCACATATTCCCAGTACAGGTGTTCCCGTGTATAAAGGCCTTGTAAACATGTCGCTTTCCCCAAAAACTTTCTTGTCCGACCCACCTACCCTCTTTTCGGCTGATCATGCCCTCTTTATCCAAGTTATCGTTCCTTCTTGCCCTGGCATCCGCGACGGCCGTCCTGGCTGACGTGCCGATATACGGTCAATGCGGAGGAAGTGGTTACACAGGTACGCGATTCTTGAACTGTTTAGCCTTCGATCGATACACTCAATAGAGTATGCTTGCTTGAATTCTTTAGGCGAGACTAAGTGGTAAATACTGATTCCCATATGTTTCCGTCATCCTTTTGACATGATTCGCGAAGTGCATCTGGGTCCACCTGTGTCTACTCCAACGAGTGGTACTCCCAGTGCCTCCCTGGCGGCGCCACCTCAACTACTAAAACTTCGACGACCAAAACCTCGTCTACGAAAACCTCGTCTACCAAGACTTCATCTACTAAAACTTCATCTACTAAAACTTCATCCACTAAGATGTCGACTTCGACCATCAAGACATCGACAACCCCTGTGACTCCCCCTACTGGTATCACCACCGTTATTCCCGCCTCAGCAGTAAGTCTGTAACTATGGGATTTCGTTCACAATCGGACTAATTCTCCTTTTGTAGGGATACACTGCTCTGCCAACAGCCCGTGTTATCTCTGGCTCGTACGATGGTGGCATGGTCAAGTTCGATCGTAAAGGAAGCAGTAAGTGCACACTTTTTTGCAATCATCAAGTTGTCGACTGACAAACGCTATGTCAGGTGGAGACTGTCAGGAGCAGAAGGAAACCGGTGAAGCTGATGCCGTRTTYATCCTTCAACCTGGAGCGACCATCTCGAATGTCATCATTGGAAAGGCTCAAGCTGAAGGTGAGTCAACCGCGTAGCATTGCATKGKTSKTGYGATTCGASGCAGCTCGTAGGTATCCACTGCCGTGGACCTTGCACCATCAATAACGTGTGGTGGGAAGATGTCTGCGAAGGTATGTNCGTCGTTTGATTTMCTCAATAATRATTGCTCATGCATCATTCGCAGATGCCGTGACGGTACGTGTGCAGTGACCAWTCACYCTGCGAACTGTATGTAACACTTTTTGTATATTTAGCTCAAGCAAACGGGTTCTGGCGATGTCTCTACTATTAACGGCGGAGGTGCCTTTGGTGCTTCAGACAAAATCAGTGCGTCAAACTGCKGCTTTCATGCGAGGCATATYCTGACCAATCCTCGGTGATCTAGTTCAACACAATGGCGCTGGTACTGTCAGGATCAACAACTTCTTCGCCTCCAACTTCGGTATGATTGACCAATTCCTTAATGATTCCCTGGTTTCTAGACTTACTTTACGTAGGCAAACTCTACCGCGGCTGCGGCAATTGTGCCACTGCGTATGAACGCCATGTTGTCATCAATAACGTAGGTCGACTGCTTTGCTCCTACCGAAGTTTCAACTAACTTGGTGCTTCAAAGATCTGCCTTAAGGATGGTAAGGAGGGTGTCGGCATCAACTCCAACTTCGGCGACACCGCGACCCTCACCAACGTCAAGACGAATAACAAGCCATCTGCGGCCAACGTCTGCTGCGCTTATAAGGGTGTCGGCAAGGGATCCGAGCCTTCRAAGATTGGATGGTTCGTCTTCTTCTCTAGTCCTTGGGCTCGATGATACTGACCATTTGAATCAGTGGATCCTCTCAAAGCGCTTGCAAATATACCCAATCTGATGTTGGTTCTTGCTAAACTTATRGGGATTTTGTGAGGGATTTTAGGCTTTAGCAGTTTTTAGGYTAYCTTTTTTTTCGTTACTCGGTTGTCCTRCCCTGGTGACTATACAATCATTCTAACTAACTTCTTCATATGTCCTCGGGCTAGTTGCGCCAGCACACGCTGAGTTAAGACCTGATCCACTGAAGATAAGCAGTGGCGGAGTTGCAAGCTTGCGTCCCCTTCCACGGCGTCAGCTACCTCTGTGCATCTTCAATGATCGATGGCGAGCTATTCCGTACTCCGCTCACAAATGGATACTTCCTGAGTGTATCTATAAATGGGGGACCTTAGAGTAGTCATGGAACGAGCTGCCGTTGGTCGTGGTCAAGCGATTCCAGATCCTTTGGATTGTACGCATGTTCCAAGGTGTCTTATCTGTAGGCCCCTTGCTTCAAGCTTCAAGCTCATCCAGGTGACATGTTACAAGTCGGATGCATCGTGTGGCACATACCTTCGTGTCCTTCGAAATGGTGGGTCTCAGGGGTGGGATGGCGAGTTTAACTCTAACTTCAGCATTCACATAAGMCGCCCTAGACGCGAGAGGTGTGTATCCATCCTACTAGCCTCTCAACACCAATGGCGCCGCCTGCGAACTTCAAACCCGCGCTGTTGATCATTGACATGCAAAATGACTTCTGTCCCCCAGTAAATTGAATTTAYGCTGTACGAAATTCAGCTCTGACGTKATTAACGTGGATAGGACGGCTCTTTGGCTGTCACAGGGGGGAGAGACATAATCCCGTTCATCAACGAGCTGATCAAGTACCCTTCCTTCAATGTTCGGATAGCAACAAAGGATTTTCACCCTCAGGATCACATTTCCTTTGCATCGAACCATCCGGCACCGAACAACAAGCCATTCATCAGCWCCGCGCGAGTTGTACACCCAAACARCCCGGGAGAGTTTTACGAGACTCGCCTATGGCCTGACCATTGTGTCCAAGAAACGGCCGGCGCAGATCTCGTCGATACCTTGGATAAAGTGGATGTGGTCGTTGAGAAAGGAAAAGAYAAACGAGTAGAGATGTACTCGGTCTTCTTCGATCCTTTCAAGGTCAGCGTCAGCGAGGCAACGAAAGTGCTCCAAGAWAACGATGCCACYTGGGTGTATGTTGTGGGGTTGGCCTATGACTACTGCGTGAAAAATAGTGCATTGGACGCCAAGGCAGAAGGCTTCAATGTCGTCGTCGTCAAGGAGGGAACTCGAGCGGTTGATGCTTCTGAGAAAAATTTAGCCGCAGTGGAGGATGAACTGAACAAGGCTGGCATAAAGGTGGTAGATAAAGATAGTGAGGAGATGAAGTGGCTCCTATCTTAGGCTGTATGTCTCCTGAATCATAGGAGTCCGTTTCGAGCTNAAAANNAATCCTGTTATTATGAAAGTGATACTGACAGCCATGGTTGAACGAATAAGAGACATAGGTACGAGTATGTAATAATAGAAGAGGCACCCACATACAAGTAAACGGAATAGTGAAGGAGCGTGAGGGATTCAGGGCCGGCAACAGTCCAGCAGTAAATAGAAGGGTATTGCTACTCGAGAAAAAGAGAAAGAGAGTCGGTTCTGGTATGAGATGAAAGCAATGAAGGGGACAGTCATTATCCAACTTTGACTGAACAGTGAAGGCCGTTATGTACAAGGAAGGAGACGGTCAAAAGGTTTCGTCTTCTTCGTCTTCCTCCAAAACGTTGTGCAAAGGTGCACCATGGACGTAACGAGCCGGACTAGCTCGGCCAGCGTTGTCGGTGACGGGTGGAGGGGGTTCGTAAGTAACTTCGATCGGAGGAACATGAGGGGGAATGCTGATCTGTTGGGGTGGTGAAGGSAGAGGGGCGGAAGCGGGCGCTGACGGGGGCGTCGCAGGAAGGGATGAGGCCCTGGTTGGAACCGGGAGACGGGATGGGGTTGARTTCGTAGGAGAGACGCTACGCTCCCGTTCGCGATACATTTCGATAAGAGTTGCTGTTTTGCTAGGCGTTGAAGGGAGCTTGTTGGAGGGAGTTCCATTGGCATGGCCATTTRTATGACCGTTACCGTTGGTTATTCCATCTCGGGGACTGGGGACCGGTAAAGTGGCAGAATCAATTCGTGAGGGTGACTGTTCCCTCAGAGCACGTACCTGCTCCTCAGCCTGATCGAATGACGTGATATCTGAGCCAACAGACTTCGGAATAACAGGGGAGAGAGCAGGACTACCGGAAGGTGTGATGACCTTCACAGGAGGTACTTTGGGAAGAGGACGAAGGGGTGCAACAGGCTGGAGTGACACCTGGGGTTCRGGTGGTGTGAGAACGTCTTCTTCATTGCCACCCTCATCGTCACTATCCATGTACGCCAAGCGGGTCCTTGGATCATCATCATCATCATCCGCATTGTGTATTGCCCTCTTTCGTTCTGGATGAAGATCAAAGTAGCCGAGTCCTTTACGTCGAGGGGGACTAGGAAYGGGCGGTTCGTCTGGCGTTACAGGGCCCATAACGGGTTCCATAATTGGTTCAGCACCCAGCGAAGATGCATACTCAGGTACTTCTCGATCATCAATGCTTTCAGCAAGGCCGCCTCGAGTCCTAGGTACAGTCTGTATCTCATCAACATCTTCATCCTGAAAAGAGTCCAGAACGGGGATGGCGCCGGGTTGCGGACGAAGACCATCCTGGAAGCCCAAACGCCGTTCGAAATCGTCGTCGGACAAAGGTGACATCGAACGCTCCTGCTGGACGCTGGCGAGGACCTGCGCAACCTCCAAGCTCGCTAGCTCAGGATCCGCAGTGATATGCCGCCGCCGCTCGCCATTGCCTACCCGCATCTCCGCATCTTGACCTCCCATACGTCTATTGTGCGTGGCTACAAGGATATCCACCCAGGCATCGTCCCGCGATTGGCGCCTCTTCTGCTTCTCTGCTTCATCCGCAACAGGACTAGACCCACCATTATGTTCTTCGTCACTATAACTCGCCAGCCTCGTCTCGAAATCCACACTCGAATACTCCGCCGGCCTCCTCTGGGGGTGCGGACTAACGGGAAGACCAGTAGGAAACTTAAATCGGGATTTCTTAGCAGAGGCAGGCGGTGGAGGGGGAGGCGATTCACCGTCACGGGCSCCATCCATTCGGAGCTGYGGTGAGATTCCTCTGGCGTTTGGTGTCGCAGAGCGGTCTGTGGAAGRTACGGGRAGCGGACTACCCATGGTTGGTGTCCTTTCAGTACCGCTTAACGAGATGACCTTCGTCACGGTTGACCCTCGAAGCATACTATCGAATTCCACGTCTCGCCGAGAAGGTGTCARGGGCATTGTCCCATAGCCACGGACATTAGTCGTCGAGCCCGAAGACTTCCACTGCTTGTTCTTCGTCGATGAAGACAGCGTGGACTGAGACGAGGAAAACAAAGATGGAAGGCGTCTTCGACTCGAGGAGCCTAATGCTGCYCGAAGCTTCTGACGGTATTCAGCGGGRATGAATTCYTCGAACAGKATGRGAGTCGACCCAGAGCGTGGGTCTGACGCAGCAGATGTGCTTGAAGTGGAGCTAGACAGTGAAGCWGCCAGTGGYTCTGAGGCAGGAGATCGTGTGGAYTGAGCCATGGATTTCAGCTCAACCTTTATGGCAAGGAAGATGAACGTGTGAGTGCCTTGCAACCGTAGACTTTATAAGAACTCACCAAAGCCCAATTACACTCTCTGTCCATGAGCCCTAGATCGGCTTCCTTCGAGTTAGCTGGGCCGTTAGGACCGAAGATATCAACATTTGCCCGTTCAAGTTCATACTCCAGCCAACCACTTCCACACAAGAGGTCACAGAAGACATCAACGAAACCTTCTTCGACCACTTCTTCGCCACCAAGGATAGGCTCAATGTCCCAATCGAAAGCCGGCATGCCTTTGTTGTTCTGCTGCTGTGCCTTACGTAGTTTCTTCGATAATTCTGCATCCCGGACCGACCAGGAAGTTACCGAGCTTGCAAGGGGGGTACTGAATTGAAGCGTGGCAGAGAGGGGTTCATCTGTTCGCGAGAATCCCGCGTTAGAGAAGTCTGTCCAGGAGAGTGTCGCCCGTTTCTCTGATCGTGTCTGAGAAGAAAGGGTCATGACCAATRCGAAATGGAAAGGTAAGCATGGAGACGCACCATTCGCGCACTTTCCGTCAGATCAAAYTGYAGTTGCTTCTCTGCTGCGGTATCCGTGCCCAAGCCRCCGAAACCCAAGTTTTCGAATTCACCCCACTTGAGGTCAGTCAGCGATCGGAATCGATCTTCACCTTCTCTTGATAGGCTCAGGCTCGGTGCACTACTGTCGATCGAGGTCGTGGTCAGAGTTGAAGCGAATGACGGAGTGGTGGAGATGGTGGCAGGTGAGCTAGCTACAGAAGATGTTCCCGGTCCAAAGTCAGGGACAACGTGGGCCGGTATGTCCATTCGCTTCTTGTAAGACTCGGAGTAGCGAGGTTGAAGCTTCATACCGGGAGGCGTTATGCGCTGCCATTCCTTGGACGAAGCGAGGGCATTGGTGACGTTGGGATTCAGTCGAGCTGAAGGGGGGACGTAACCCCAATTAGCCCCGCTCTTGACTAGATCCACGCTGTAGGTCCGAACGTTCCTCCGAACGCTCAGAACACGTACAGTACGGGCACCACGTCGGGCCTGTGGACGACCATTYCTCGAGCTTGAGTAACTGATGTTGTTGAGCATAGCTGGATAGCCTTTAATCCATTCCTTCAGCCTAGTTGGGACACCGAGGGAAGCGGATGCRGCGCTGGAAGCAAATTCCTGGAATTGAAACTCTCKCCCAAGATCGGCGGTTGAATTCGCCGTCCCAGGACGACCAGTAACGGGGACATCTTGCCAGCGAATGAAGGATAGAATAAGGTGCTCCGTTGCGTTCGCAGCTTCCAAGTACTGACTGTATGAATCCTGAAATGTTTGATGTCGTAGCTGAGAGCCGAGTCCAAAAAATAACGGTCCAAAGAGTGTGGAAAGCGTCGGCGGAGTATGCCCAGACGACGCGCTATTCGCCGTGAGTCGCGTCAAAAGTGAGAATGTGGTGAGGAATACGGAGCGAAGGGGCGGTATTAGGTCGACGAGGATCGTAGAGAAATGCGTGGGTGGGTATTCTAGGGCTAAAGGCCATTGTCAAGCAGCCTGGAATGCCATCAGAAATTAGCAGGCTTACCAGCCTCCGATTCCTTGAAGTGTCGGTACGCATCCCATGGCAAAAGACCTCTCACCTCCTGCCCAGCCTGTATTCGAACGACACGAGCCAGACCCCAGCGCAAACACATCCCCAGGTCGTGAGGACCAGCAAAGCGCGCCTCCTCTCGCCATCGTTTGTCTGCTTTGTCCATTGCGACCCCCGGCCGACACGTCTCCAAAAACAGCTTTATCAACCTCTTGATAGAAGAGGACGATACATCCAAGGCCAAACTAGAGAATATGAACGGGGTAGTGATGCCGCCCCTCGTTACGAGTTCGTGTGCGACCACCTCGACCAAACGTGCGACGTCCTCGATTCCTAGCACGACATGACGTTCATACGAAAGATAGCCATAGTCATAGTCCTTTGGCGGCACTAGTCCTCCTAGCTCGTCCCTCGGTCGGTCGAGGTGAGTGGGTAGAAAAGAGTTATCTGGAAGCTGAGGTTCAGGTGGTGGTAAATTGGGCTGCTTTTTCTTCGATTTCTTGGAGGAGGGGGATGAGTAGGCACCAAATTCGTCGACCTGCGGCTTTTTTGGAGTCGAGTTCGTGCGCGAACGAGAGAAGAGACTGTGCATTCGCCTCTCTGCGCAGAAAATTCTGCAGTCGGTGTTGGGAGGAGGAGGGAAAGCTCTATAAATTTGTGCCTGACCCGTTTCAGCCAANNTNNTNNTCTCAAAGAAACATGCACAAATAGGCATGATTTACTCGACAACCAACCAAAAGATGACGACGGCGGCGACGACGACAACGGGACAACAACCTGAGCTCATATGATTCAGCGAGACTTTCACTTTTCGTCAATCCCCAAGATTTGCCCAGTCTCAACGAGTATGTTCGTGAACTTAGAAGAAAATATACTCAGGCCTGTGAAGCAATAGTCCTTATTGGGTCGACCATCAATGAGTCGGCCTGTCGATTAGGCTCGGAAGTCACTTATGTTATAAGATTGATAGTAATGGAACCGCGCGGCGTGCTCGCCTTGAACGTCACCGTACATACCAAATGTCAGACCAAGTTGATTTGCGACTCACCGTCATTCACACAACGCCCTCGGATGCCGTCCCCTTGAGCTACGAAGGACGTCTAGATAAGTATGTAGAGACCAAGGGAATATGCTTTCACGCACATACATCGGCTGAAAAACCAAGACGCTAGATCGAGCAAAGTGTGGGACTCCTGATGGCAAGCTAGCGAAGCCGAGATATAGCAATGGATCCTGTCGTAAAGTGCTGGCCNGGGGGGGGCTTAGGAAGACGATGGTTGAAGCTACCCGCCTATCCTCCTGGCTTGGTGCTTTCTGTGGACGGCGTCATTGAGGGGCTGCAAGAATGGACCTCAGCTGAAGCAGACATATCTCCTTCAGCCTAGATTCATACATCACTGGAGGTCCGTCGGAGGCTTGGAAGGCTTTCCGCTCTACCAACTGCATCTTCTTCTGGGACCCAACTAGGCATGAAACTGGGGAAACATCGTGAGTTAGTATCCTGGCTGGCAGGATAACACTCGCCCCCATGGAAGCGGTGAATCAAGAAGTGGGTGTGCTGTTTGTCGACCGAATGCTAAGATTATTGGAGATGCCTTGGGTAGCAGACCCCAGAGGATCGACGAGAGGGTGTATGCAATCAGTCTTTCGCGTAGACAGTCAGTCAAGGTCAAGTGCGATTGAGTGAATTCGAGCTTACCATCTTGAATACTTGTTCGTCAAGAAAGCAAGTTTTCAAAGGCACCAGTTCCAATGATACAATGCTATTAGGGAGAGCCTAGAGGATACGCGCGCAACGCAAGGATGTGAGCTTGTCGGAAGAGGCAAAGAAATCCAAGCGATGCGATAAGATAAGATTCCAACACATCTTGAATCTCAAAGACGGCAATGTTGTGATGTACATCCGTTGGTTTACGTATGTAAATAAAATTCAATTACAATCATGGTTTGTGCCATGTCGTTAGGGATGAACATATGATAGCTAGTCGGCAGATCGACCTTTCCATAGATCGATGAGCCCAAACCCATAAAACCCAGTGAAAGTGGTGAGAAAAGGTAGTGGCGGCATGGATTACAAACGGAGTTGATGATTGAGATTCTGAAGGAGTTGAGTAACAGTCAAGGAGGTTATCAGTGAAATGAGCCCACAAGTCGTTGCAGACTCGACAACTGTGACGAGCAAGCACCCATCAGTACAAATATCTGATCGACAGGCGTATAAAGTGACTAACTGAGGGGTGTTGATAGTAATTCGCCTCATCACCCTGTTCCTTGAGTGAGGTTACGAACTCCAACCATTTCCTAGAGTGAACCCGTGTCCAGCTGGGCTTGAACAGACCGAAACTGTACATAACACGCAAGGTTGAGGATCAATCAACTACGCTGCACGCAGCGCGAGGTAAAGACGTACCTGATCCGCGTGTGTAAACGATTCGTGAGTATTTGACTTTGAAAGCAAGTGTTATTCATACCAAATCTCTGGCATAGGTTTTTGAACGACCGATCCTCCCAGAGGATTGGCTTCGCTTTGACAAATACGCCGTAAAAGTCCGAAAACTAACCATTTCCAACCTATCTGCTCATGAAGAGGTGACCCGCGACATGACACTTTGTCGCCTGCGCATGGACTGGTTGCCGAATTTACACACGTTAACGTGTACCGTCGACGATGCCATTTTGCAACTCTTCGCCCAACCCTCTGTCACCACTCTTCAACTAGAGGACTTCAACAAGGGGTCTGTATCCTCACCTGCCCTTTCTTATCTTCCAGTCAGAATGCCCGCCCTTCAGCGACTCTCGATAAGTGGCGACTTCAGCAGGTCGGACTTGATCAAGAACCCGGAGATCTCAACCGCTCTCCAAGCCGTTTTCTCTTCGATGAAAGAGCTCAAATACATCACCCTACCCCAATCGTTAACCTTACCCAGCATCGTTCGTCCCATTTCAACACTCCCTGCCCTTACGACCCTCCGTGTTCTCTTCTCAAGACGGAACTCGACATCAGCGATGGAACTGTTCGATGAAAGTCTAACTCCCGACAGTTTCTCAACTCTCCTCGACTTGGACTTTCACATGCCATTGCTGCTCGCAACATCGCAACTAACATCTCAAGTCCGCTACAAAAAGCTGTCCCGACTTGTGCTTACAGCGCATTCCGCGACGTACCCTCTCAATGGAGACCCGGCAGGTACAATTGACGACCTTGAAGAACTCATTCAGGCCATATCTGCGTCATGTCCGATGTTGGAGGACTTTACCCTCAGATCCTGGTCTCGCGATTACTACGAGGAACCGGAGAATTCTGGAGGGTTTCAAGTCTTTACCCCAATCACCGCTTGTCACCATCTCAAGGCACTTCGTCTTCATTATCACTGGGACGTCTCTGTAATTGACACAGATCTCCTTTTTCTCTTATCGTCTTTGCCCCAGCTCACCATTCTATACTTTATGGGGACTTTCCACGGCGAACCCGACCTTCATATCTCAGTCTTATCCAAGATCGCTGTCAAGTACCCTTCCAAACTCGAAGAACTCGGCTTAAGCGTCTCCACCAACCCCGAGCAACTCCCAAAGACAGACGAGAAGATTAATTTCATCGGCCTGAAAAAGCTCTCGTTGACCACGTCCAGAATAACTAACGATCTGGCTGTGGCGGAGTACCTCAGCCTTTTACTCAGCGACGACTGCCATCTTGACCACATGCAAGGTCGCTGGGATAAAGTCAAGTCTTACCTTCCTACATTGAGAAGGATGCTGCGCTACGGTGGCTCCCGGGCATGCTCAAAGTGTGCTTCGTAGCTTTTTATTCAGTATAACCCCACAAAATAATAGGTGATGGGACGCTGCAACCCATTAGCCTCCGGCGGATAAATTGAATGGGCTCTTAAGATGTATTTATAACTTGGGTAGAGACTTGGTAGAGACCTGTCCCTTGCCTGTCCCTCTAGAGTAGATAGTCCATCTATTGGTCCATGACCCTGCCAGGTTCGAACAGAACTTGTATGAGTTGCCAGATGGGCGCTAATTGCAGTAACTTGTTCAAACTTTTCTCCATTCGACGGATTTCCTCAAACGTCTCCTAGATGTCTTCAGTGTCTTCGTCACATCGGGTTGCAAACTCACTTGAAATTATCTCTCAAATTTTCACACACGCCGCTTCGAAAGACAATTTTCGGAGACACCGTCTAGTATGCAAACTTTGGTCTGAAGAGGTTCTGAATGGAGAACTACGCGACCTCGATGACGTTCGACGACTCTTTCCATTGCTAGCACCTATGGCAGATGAATTGATACCAAACCGTCACAATCTAGCTAAACGATATGTGAGTACTTTTTTGTTCAAAACATTCACTACTCATCTCCAAAGTTTTGCCACAGTATTTTGCGCGGCCGATTCTTCCAGAGGACTGGCGTCGCTTCGAAAAATACGCAGTCAAAGTCAGGAAACTACGTGTCGCATTTGACGACCTCCCTGCATATGAAAAGATCCTCCGCGACATGATGTTCTATCGCCTCCGCATAGACTGGTTGCCAAATCTACAGACTTTGACATGCTCTATCCGGAACGATGTGATTGTGCAACTTTTCGCCCAGCGTTCCGTGACCACTCTTCATCTGGAATCCTTTAACAGGGGGGCCACACCTCTATCTGTGCTGCATTATCTTCCAGCCAGAATGCCTGCCCTCCAGCGTCTTTCGATCAATGGCACCTTGACCTGGCTGGACTTGGCGAGCAACCACGGAATTTTGGTCGCGCTCCGTACCGTGTTGTCTTCTTGGAACGAACTCATATACATTACTTTGCCCCACACTTTGGCTTCCCCCATCGTCAGTAACTGCTTATCGATGCTCCCCGCCCTTACGACCATCCATGTTCTACCCCAAAAGCACATTTTGCCGCGTGACGCAGGATTCTTCGATGAAAAATTGCCTCCGGAGAGTTTCCCGTCTCTTCTCGACCTGTCGATTAGTATACCGTTACCAACTGCAGTCGCTCAAATGTCATCCGAATCTCGGTACAATAAACTATCTCGACTCGCACTCACGGCAGATGCTTCCCTGCTTATACTCCATGAACCCGCACAATACGGTACAATCAATGACGTTGGAAAGCTCGTCCAGGCGATATCTACATCTTGTCCAATGTTGGACGACCTCACTCTTGAGCTCACGGCGGGCTTTCACGCCATGAGACAGGACAATACAGAAGTTCACCCCAAATTTCAAGTCATCTTCACTCCACTCACAACTTTTCAACACCTCAAGGCCCTTCGCCTTCAATACGACTGGGAAATATGCACATCCAAAGAGGATGTCCTTTGGCTCATGTCATCTTTACCCCACCTCAACATCCTATATCTCATGGGACCTCACAGCCCTCAGCTTCACCTCTCAGTCCTGTCATCAATTTCCGCCATCTACCCATCCAAACTCAAAGAACTCGGACTACGTCTGCGTATCAAAGCGGAGCAAATCCCAAATCAAGAGGAGGGGATCAGTTTCACTGGTCTTAAAAAACTCTCATTGACGACGAGTGAAGTCGTTGATCACCTCGCCGTCGCAGAGTACCTTAGCCTCCTACTCTGCGAAGATTGTGATTTAGACAGTATGGGCGGCACATGGGATACCGTCAAATCTTACCTACCCGCGCTGAGGAGGATGTTTCGACATGGTGAACGTCGGGCACGCTCGTCAACTTCTTCACAGGGGACAAGGGTCATTGGTTGACGACTCGGCAGGGACACTGTAAATATGAACGGGAAGATTATTCGTACTGGCTGCGAGGTATTGAAATTCGACTCAAGCATGTGGAACAGCGAAATTCCAGAGTAATCTGTATCCCGAAGTGTCCGCTGGGCTGGAAGCACATGAATATACTTTGATGTCGTTCTTGGATTTTTAACTCATGAAAAGCACGAGATAGTCATTCTATCCGACATTGACTTGTATAAATCCAACGGAACATTACTGATGCTCGGCTGTGTACTTCCATGATCTACCTCGTCGCGTCTTTTTCGCGAAGTTCTTGTTCGAACACAATATCTGCGTTGCGACCCTTGACTTCAGGCAGTAATGCCCATGTCACCACTGATACCGTAAGATTGTCAGGATAGACGAGCCTGAGGAATGAATGTAGGTACGAACCTGCCGTCGCTAAGCAAGCTCCAAAGAAGACTGAGATACGGAGGTCAGAACTATGAAACCTGAGGCGCTAAGTAAGTCAACGTACCCCATAGGACAACTGGCGTGCCGACCGTATGCGCAAGTTGATTAAACAGCAAAGAAGCCATGATGGCTCCGCATCGACCACTTGTAGCTGAGAGCCCATGCCCCAAAGCTCGATAACGCGATGGGTACAGCTCCGCGGGTATTATCTGTGAACAGTCTTTTAGTCCGCGGGCACGGCGAGAGGGAAGTACGAGTTCGTACATAGATTGTCCTTTGTAGAACGTTAGTCAGGGTACGAAAGGGATGGGTAAGACTTACATGTTGGCGCCGAAGTTGAAAAAGAACTGCGGTAGCGCGAAGGAATCGAGTAAGGAAAGACGGATACATCAAGACCCAGGGGAGCTGACCTGAAGAAACGCGAAACAAGCAATGAAGGACGCCTTATTCAATGTATGGAACTTCGCAGCAAGGATAGCGACTGAGGTGGCATAAGGTAACTTCTATCACGGACGCTGGAGGAGAACTCACTAAAAACTGCGGTCATCAAAGAACCCTGGATCTGTATCCACTTCCTGCCCAACTTCTCGCTTGTCAATATGGTGAAATAGTACCCTTCAGAGGCGACGAATCAGGCACATAAACAAGCTATGGAGGGAGTTGTGCATACCTGGTAGGAACCCAAGCACGGTGATGATCAGGCTACCCACGGATACGCGAATTAGCTTTTGCCATGGGGTTCCTGTAGATCCGTCAAACCCGATTTGTTGAAGGACAAAGTTCTGATTGAGGTTGACGCCGTAAAAGCTAACAGGTAAGATGAGTCCAAAAGCGAAGAGAGATAAATTTAGGGCATACGCGATGTTTGTGAAGAACCACGATAAAGAAGTACCGATCAAGAGCTTTGCATGTCTCCATTCAGAGAAGTACTGAAGGAACTCTGCATTGGAACATAAGACGTAGTTTCATGCCAAATTTCGTAAACGTACCGCGAATATGAGCCTTCTTGTGGGAGGCTTCGGCGGAAGGAGGTAGTGACGACTCATTCTCCACAAGGGTAGGTTCTTCAGCCTTTTGGTCATCTGCGGTGTCTTGTTCATGGCTCTGGTTGATATCTACGCGGTTAATTTTGTCAAGGTCCCGGTATCTTCGTCCAAAGGATAGGTGGAGAGGGGATTCTGGGAGGGTCAAGCGTTGATAGACCGTAGCGAACGCCGGGATAAGCGAAATGGCAACGACAATTCTCCAAACTATGCAGAGAAAGAGTCAAGAACTAAGCTATGACGTGACTTTGAGATTAGCATACCCGCGTCTAGCTTGTCGACCCGACCTTCCTCATGGATCATGTGCTTATACCCAGCAAGGACTATGATTGTCACCAAATTCCCAGAGAGACTTCCCCAGCCTTGCATTGACACAGTGTATGCCAGCATGGCGCCGCGTCTATGTGGGGTCGTGCGATCGGAAATGATGCTGGACGTCATGGGATAGTCTCCTCCCACGCCGATACCGACAATGATACGGAAGATGGCCAGATACACCAGTGAAGCCGAGGGAGAGAGCTGCTCTAAGTGGACGCTTAGGTGATAATTATGCTGAGAAAATGGAGGAACCTACTAGTTGGCGTTGATAGGCACAAAATGGTACCGATGATGACGGTCAAGAGTTCTTTTCCGTCTATCATATTCAGTCGTTGAGATGCCTAACGATGAAAACCAGAGAAATACGGACAGATCGCCTTTCGCCCGAAAGCATCCCCGAGGTACCCTGACTATTATCAGAAATGAACATGAATAATCTAGAGGCAGCGTACCAAATGTAACTTGGCCGAACGCGCTGCCAATGAGAGCAGCCGACTTTAGAAACCCTTCTAGGCTAGGTGGAAGAGCATGACCAGCAAAAAGTTCGAATTGGAGCATTGTTGAGAGAGGCTATCTGGGTATTTGAGTAGAGACAGGCGAGCAGCGCACAGAAATAGCTTGCATTAATTACGAAGAGATCATAGGCTAGACTTGGCGTAAGTGTCGATGGAAATTAGGCACAAGAAGGTTGCGTACAGTCAAGAAAACTGCCTGTCTGGATAGTAAAAGATCAAAAAGGTCACAAAAAGGCCCGGAGAAAACCGCCTACCGCCGTAATCCCCAGCAACTTCACGTCCGATCTACTAAGGTAGTAGTCCGGTCGCTGATTCTCGTTCAAAAGCTCGACGTCGTCCGCGTCTTGAGTAAGAGTTGTCATCCTTGCCTCGAGTCGAAGGGATGGAAGGGACTCCGGGGGACTCTCGATACTACGCGTGAAGAGAAGTTATACTTGCCATGTCTGACCTAAATAGCATGGGTACGAAGCAATGCGCCGCCTTCTTTCTTGCTCCAGCTCCCAGGGCACCTCACACGCGTTTCGTGGATGCAAAAAGTATATTCATTACCGAGGGGGGAAGAGCTATACCTTGATAGAGCTATGTAGCCCTTCGTTAGGTACTTAGGCAGAGTCTGAAGAGTCTTAAGGTGTAGGTTGTTCGCGCCGACGCAACCATATTGACTCCTCGAGCTTGCTGATGTCTGTAGGTCCTGAAATAGCGGCAAACGTGCGCAAAGGAGCCAATCAGGAGTCGCGACGGATCCCATCGCTGTATTGCAGCCCGTGAAAGGTATTGAAGCTGTGTTGGACGATGGTGGTATGAGGACAACGCAAAAAGTTGACGCACGGGAGGCTAAGGGAACGGTCCATCTTACGTCCGAACATAGTTTTCGCTCCATGAGACGATCAAAAGCTACCCAGGAGGCCATGAGTCTGGCTAGAATTGCGAAAACCCAGGAAAGAGCGTGTCCAAGACCCAAGGTATGGAAAAATGGAAAAGTTGGAAACACCGCCATGATAGTAACCCGGACGGTCGAAGCACAGATTTTCCACCAGAGAAACCTATAGCACCACACCAGAAATCCCTACGAATGACACCAACATTGCGACGCCAGATCAAGAAACCTCGGAGGGACGTTGAGCTTTGAGGATCTTCAAGGCTTGCAGATATCCCACGAGATGAGAGAAGCCCTCAAATTTGGAGGCCAAGCGTTTGGTTGGGACGACAGGAGTCGGATGGGTTGAAATTGTAATGTGAAGTTCGTAACGAACTTCGCTATATACGTTGTCAATGTCGAAATTTTGAAACGTCGAGTGACACTCAGCGCTCAGCAACACTGGCAACGGCCCGACACGGGGCGCTCGAACGAGCGCTAGGAATGCCCCCCTTGAACGCAAAGAATGTTGCAGGAACGGAGGCATTACATTGTGAGGGCGTTCAAGAGAGAAGTGTGTAAGGAAGGACAACTTCTATAAATGTAGTGGTGTCCATTAAAATTGAGCCGGAAGTACATAACCTGCGACCCCTTCGTAAATATACCCCAAGCTCGGAGCGACAACATCCCTCGCATGAACATCAGTTGTATAGTAATGGTCCATAGCGTCCCCACTGAACAGCCTGAACAACGGAATACTCCCACAAATCTGGCTGGAATAGATATGCCCAGCGATCCCCTCGAAAGTATAACCAGAGCCAGTAGCATTGTCTACATCTTGTTGGCTTATAGTGTAGAAATGATTCACCGCAACGGCATGGAACAAACGGAAAAGGGGAACCGTATTGGGTTGTGGGGAGGGGAATATCTTCGCTACGGGGCCGTCGAATGTGTACCCTAGTTGGGTGAGGGCATTGTTCATTTCGGCTGGGTCGGTGGTATAGAAGTGATCTCCGCCGCTTGAGCTGAAGGCCTCATCGAAGACGACTGCAGCACTGGTTGGAGCGCATGTGGGGGTTGGCGGGGCTGATGAGGATGGAGTCGAGGTCAAAGTTACGACGGGGGTCGACGAAAGGGGTTGGGATGAAGCAGGCGCAGTGACCGTGGAGGTGACTGTTTCGGTCACAGTTACGGTTACGGTGTGTCCTGGAGCACCAGTGCCGGTAGGGCACCCTGGGATGGTCACGGTCAAAGTTCCTGACACGGTAGCGGTCTCGGTGACGGTCACATCAGTGGGTGTGGGCGTGGTACGCTGTAACGGGTATCGAGGTCAGACTTCATACGGATAGCCGATGTAATGGTGAACTCACCTTGAGTAATTGGGGTTCAAAAGCGGGATGTGCAAGGGCAGCGATGGTGGTATATGCGAACAACGCGAGGAGTGACCAAGTCATTCTCATGTTTGCCATGGGCGAGATGCTCTGAGGTGAAGATGGGATGAACCAAACGCCGACAAGTGTGTTTGAGTGGGTGAGGACTTTGTAAGAATGTCTGGCATTTTATACCAAGTGACTTTGGGCGTCTTAGACTGGCTAAAAAGGTGGCACCTGTCGTTTGAGTCTGAGCGAGCCTCGTATATCGGAAACTTTGACATACCACTATGTTAGAAAGGAAGTAAGGCGCTGGCTGAGCAACTTGGGTATCAGATGGCCAGGGGGATCGATGGTGCACCCATGCGTCTGTGCGACTCAAGCGACTGGAATGGCGCCCGCCCATGTCGGTGAAGTTCATCGTCCATGATCACCGTGCGTAACGGCACCTCTAAAACTGTCTTCAAAAGCTGAGTACGACAGGTTCAGGGCAAGGGAGAATGATGAGTTTGGCTTACCTGTGTTCATTGGACACTATTTGAGAGCAAAACTGGCTGTGCCAGAGGGACGTCTGGAGGTAGGTGAGGCGCCTGTCGTTCCCCTAGCCAATCAAAGGGTGGTGCGATCTCGTAATTTGATGAGTACTATTGAGTAACATTGGCGGTTCGTAGGATGTGCTGTCTGCGGTAACAATAGAGGGGTAATGGAGTATCTCGGAAGGCAATGATCTGATAAAGAGTAGTATTGAATTCAGTGAGGTTTATCACCAAGCGAGGCATACGAAGGAGGATGAGGGCTCTGACGTTGTTCTGACGTACTTGTGCCGACCCAGTGTGGGGGATGGATGTTCGAAGAAGATGCAGTGACTCTGTTGCTGTAGACCAGGTCGATTTGGCGGGTGGGCCTCCACAAGGACAATCCAGCAAGGTTGGCAGTTATCGGTCTGGCTCCTGCATCTCGAACCAGGAGGGACATTAAGCGCCGAAGCGCTCTATGCAGACAGGAGAAATGTCGACAGGGATACTACTTCGGAAGTGAAGGATCCGGATCGAAATCAAAGACTTCGGATTTCCATGAGGGTTGACGTTGATTCCTGGAAGCGTGATGTATGATGGACAGACGAACACAGACGAGGGAATGAAGTGCCGTAGCGCGGTTCATTTGGTAATGAACTGTCCATCGATCACAACGAAGATGGTAGCGAGGAGTATGGACATCTAGCTCACCTCGTGCTGTGGTGTAGTTTCTAACATCAGAAATTAGAATATGGGAGGGATGAGCCGATCCCGCTGGTCAACCGGTCAGGGGTCACCTCTAGCGAGGTACGCAGCCTCTCCGCGTACCTCATGGTCGTCGTCCTGGAAGATATAACAAGACGAGAACGACTATCATCCCCTCAACATCGTACGCGGTTTCCAGCCCGCTTTCAGAGTGCACGTAGTGTACAGGCCGGGATTTCCTGCATTTCAACAGTCAAAAGTGCTGTAGCGATGGCGGCCAGCAATCATGCCAAGTCATCATTCAACGCGAGAAGCGGCCATCTGGGAGAACATTTTCGAGCAATGATGAGAAAAAGATGCGAAAAAGACGCGAACTGCGACCACCAAGGGTTTTGCTCAGTGAAAGTGGTTATGTTTCGAGCGAAATAGCTCTCGCAGAAAGTCGCAATTCCAAGGATATTTGCTGAGGCGGCGGTCGGATGACAGAAAGCGCATGAAAGAGAGCACGGTGCTTGTTGGCTGGCTGAAACTGCGTTGCACATGGCAACCCTCAAAAGGACAAGAGATTGGCAAGTCTCGTTTCCCACGCTCAGATTTCCCCTCTCCCTTCCTCTTTCCAAGGCCTCTCCATCCTCTTCTCCTCCTCGTACCGCCCACAAATCTCCCTTTCCGGGACCCTTTCATTCGTTTTCTCTACCACATTCCTTCAAATTTTAAAAGAACAGTATATGCAACTCTAAGCGTCATGCAGAACCACCAATATCTCAGGAAACGCCTCACCCACAACCGCCTTTCGGCCAGGCAGGATACACCTGAGAACGATGGCGTAGCTCCTCCAGTGGAATCGCCTTCTGTACCACCACCTCAGAACCCCTCGCCGAGCCAGCCTTCATCGACTCCTCCGCCCCCGCCAGCTTGTGCGTGAACTTTCCGTTTTCCATATCGTCCTAGTACTAATCTGGTTAACAGCAACCCCATCGTCCACCCCCGCCGCTCCGAGCTCATCGCCGCCCGTGAACAACCAACCGCGACCATCGCCTAGCAGCTCGACTTCGACGCCCCCGCCTGCTGCTCCAAGGACAACAACGACTTCGACCCCACTCACGACCTCGACTCCGACTTCGACGATCACATCCTCCGAGGTTTCTTCCTCATCGTTGGAGAGCTCGTCCAGTAGTTCCTCTTTGGTGTCGAGCAGTTCATCAACTGTTCTTCCTACGGTAAGCCAATCATTCCCCGTGTGTTGCGGACTTTAGAAGATTTACAAACGTCCGAATTAGACTACAACCTTGCCTGCTCTTGGGGGTGGAAACCGTCAGATTTCCAGCTTCAGTACTCTGCCTCGTACCACGTTCTCTACCGCCTTGGCTTCGAGTAGCGCGAGTGCTACTTCGACTCCAGAGGCCACTGGTGCTTTGAACACGGGTGCATTAGTCGGGGGTATTGCTGGCGGGCTTGTTGCCCTTGGAATCTTCGTTCTTGTGGCCATGTACCTCCTTGTAAGCACATCCAACGCGTTCCATTGCATGCCCGATTCTGACATTCTCTACGCCAAAAGCGCCGCTTACGCAAGCGATCTTATGAGGAAGATCAATTCGATCCGGTCACTTTCCGCCGTTCTGCGGTGCTCCTAGACGACCCATCTACCGCACAACCAAAGAATGGTGGCTACGACACGTTCGATCCCCGTCCCCCTTCCATGCTCGAGCGTAAACTCAATGCCCACCCTGTCGCCCCCTCCCCTGTACCTCAGGCCGCGTACAATTACGAGCAGTACGGTTATCAAGGCCAAGCAGCTCAGGGATATGGAAATGGGTACAACCAGTATTATGATTCGGCGAGCAATGGCCATGGGTACGCCGGGCATCCTTATGCTCAGGATCCCCACGCTGGTCATCAAGCATACGGAAATGAAGTTCCGACGAGCAATCCATATACGTCGACCACTGCAGTTCCTGCTGCGCGCGCCACGACTCGTACCGGCGCTCCTAGGGACTCTAGGGTGATCTCCAAAGTTGATGACGCGGATGTCTATGGTGGAATCTGAGATGCTGATAAGACGGATATATGAAGAGTAGATCTTATCTTCCCCAAGATGCATCGCACCCGCAACCCACCGAAAGAGAGAGAGATCGGATCCTATCTGCCCGTTGGTCTAACATAACCCAAAGTATCGACATCACATTCTTTCCCCACAATTCTTGCGGCGTCACCTATCCTCCATGGCGGACCCTTTCCTCTCTACCCCACATTCCACATATCCCATCTCGCACCCTCGCCAGTAGGCTCTCGCCCCAACCAATCCCCAAATCCATTATGACAGCAGACACCCACTCGAACTACGAACGTATACATATTTATTTCTACCCCGGTAACCATACCCTATACCAAAATTCGTATCGCGGAAACTTGTGCAGTGCATGTGTAGTAGTTTGTGTCTCCCCCATCCCATCCCCCTACCCCAGTCGTACATATACGCTGTCACACATTGTTCATGATGTATCCTTCTTCACTCCATTCTAGTTCAATTTCCTGGCGTATATATTCCTCCGTGTATTTCAGTATAAGGTACTGCACGTCCTAGCCCTTGGGTTCTTCGCACCTTCGTACCACTTTATACCTCTTCCACCATTGATTGTCCTCTCCCCATCTTCCCCCCTTTGGCTTCGACGTCTTCCTTTGTACTCGCAGGTTTTAACGAGAAGGAGACAGTGTATTATTTATAACCCTCCCTCCTACTCCCCTTCCACAGACTCCTGTGCATGTCACTAGCCACTTGCCAGCGATAGAGTTTTTTTTTATTATTCTTTATTTACCCTTTTTTCTCCCNTTTAGAAATTATGCATGAGTTTGTGCTCGATCTAGCGTTGGGTCTTACCTGTCGATAAAGTGGAAGTGAGTCGCAACGTAACCTCGTACCCGGTTAACTCCTGGATAACTCCCAAGTTGGTACGAGCAATGCTCTGTTTATTCTACAAGTCTAGGTATGGAGTTGTACATGCATAATCTGAGTAGTGTTCAGTGTTGATAACAGTCCATGAGGGTATCGTGGTCCGAAATTGTCCAAAATTGTAAAGTCCGAAAATGAGGAGAGGATGCGAACCTCAGGCTAGGAATTGGGCAGACTCGCCGTTGGGCAGTGTTCCGGTTAGTTTATAACTTTCTGGATGCTCAACGCGTGAGTTCTCCTCGGATAGAAAGTATCCCGGGTGAGCGAAGTTGAAGGATATCAAGGCGAGGGTTACCATGGCTCCATCAAACACGTCTAGGTGGGTGAAGTTAAAACTGGCTTTGGCGTGTATAAATGGCGAAGGGGACGTACTAAAGTACCATTCGACTGACATAGAGTGACCACCCCAGCCCTCCAGTAGCTCTGTGGTACGATAAATAGCTCTGATGGAAAAGAATGTGAGCGTGCCGAAAATGAAGGGAAGGGGCGACGCGGATATTCACCGTATGAACAGGCAGACAGTGCCGAATACGAGGACTGCGGTAAGAATCCGGAGACGACGAGAGAAATCTCCCCTAATTAATACTTTGCTCCCGACTACTGTTTGGGCGTCCTTGCGACAAGGCCGTTCGTAGAGATATCGAAGGAAGAATTCTGTTCCGCAGAGTGCGAAGAGGATTACAGCACCTGGTTGGCTTCAATTAGTCCTCTAGGTGACGCATTTTACGATGTGAACAATGATTGATCAGCACTTACAGAGTTGAAATATGATACCGATGATGACGATGTTGACACCCTGGTTTGTGTTAACATTTTGATTGCTAAGAGCAGGGTGGAAAGAACTCACTCGAGATGGATCAGAGCCAGAGCTTGTTGCAGAAAGGATCATGAGACCGCCTATCATTTGGATGAAGAAACCAATGATATCCTAGACAATGAAAGGTGAGAACCGTTACCACGCGTTCCTTAGATTCGTAGCTCACAAAGCCCAAGAAGGTCCATGCATCTATACGGCGATCAACATCAATCAGACCGACTTCAAGATGAGAGAGAGAGGCAAGAACGTACACCAAGTTGGTCTCAAACGACTGTACGAAGGACCAAGTCGAAGAATGATTCTACCGAGAATCATGAAATTAGCGGCGATGAGGGGGGTTGGGGCGACGATGGTAGCCAAGATCCTTGTATCAAAGTTAGCACACACCATCAGTTGATCAGATACACATTGTGGGGCACTGCTCACTGGATTTGAAACGGCGTCTTCGCAGTGGGCGAGTAGCTGGACCAGAGTCTTCCTACCCAGCCGACCACTTCGATAGACCCAGCGAAACATGCCGTCGGGAGTAGCCACCATGCACGGGTCCAGACAGCCTGTACACCATGTGTAACTGCGCTTGATCTCGTGACATGTTCTTAAAATAAGTATACTTGAGAATGAAGACGTACGAGTGGACAAGATAAAGAGGACTACGAAGATGTAGGCGACGTATTGCGTCGGCACATATCCATATAGTTGGGTTTGACCGATTGACGAGTCCATCGGGATATACCTAGGGAGGGAATAGAGACCACAAGAAAGGGCAGTTCCAGTAAGAGGTTTATAAACGAGAGGAGGTGATGGTTGTGGGCGCAAGTGATGGGTATGTAGCACCGCTTGCGACGGGCATAGCCCTTGGAGAATCCTCGAGGAGGTAGCCTATAAGTAGACGAAATACAATAAGGCGCAGCTGTTTCCCATAGGAGCAGAAACTGATAGCACACTCCACAAGGCGTAACGAAGNAAAAAATCATCGGTAATTTGTCCTTAGGTACAAATAGTATCATCAGAATCGAGAGGTCATCTGATTCACAGAGAGAAGGGTGGTCCATCGATGACTCTTCGACGATATGGTAGAGAAGACCTGAAATTGTTCGGGGAGGCGCAAGCAGGTGGCCGCAGTTTGACAAGTCCGTCGGAACAACCCTGCCGTCTCGAGCCGGTGTATGAATGCCGCTGCACCACCTGCGGTGGGAACATTCGGTTGAGCAAAAGAGGTCTTGATATGTTGAATAGCAAAAGAAGACCGACCCTGTAGATTTAGAAGCAGGAAGTAAATGGGCCAATGACCGAGGACACCGTGAAGTCCGACGGGCTCTGCTAGCACGTGATGTCGCTGCCCCTGTGTACACCGCCATACAGCCTTCCTTCCCAATCCAACTCAATCCCAACGTTTCAACCTCCTACCATTCGCCATCGCTTACTCACTATTATGTACCGCATTTCACCCTTCACCCTGGCCGTTCTAACATCGAAGACTCTTCTGTCTACTCGCAACGCATGGATTACTTGCTGTCACCTAAACCGCATTTGTACCAACTGTGGATTCATATAACTTGTCGATTGGCCTTTGGAGACAATATCCACTCCAAGTCGCAGTCTATGAAACCTTTTCTAGGCCTTCTAACGCTCACAAACACAGCTTAGGAACCCTTCCTCGCATTTCCAGCGCTCGATGCGAAGCCTACACTCTCAGGACAACAGCCCTGGTGTCGACTCAAAGTTTACCCTTGTGTTCTTTTCCATATCTCGAAAATTACCGCAAACTTTTTCCGTGAGAAGCGCCTGCGCGTTCCAGGACCTGGTCCGCTTGGGTTCCTGTGGCCCTCGGATACAACCGCTCGTTCAAATCATTCTCTGCACTATCTCGATATCCTTTTCTTGGTTTGTAGATATGTCCTCTTCGAGTGGTAGGACCGATCGGCCGGTTCTACTTATGACTCACTTGTTCTCTTTCAGCAAATCCCTAAAGTTGAATGCTGCGAGAGTCCCGCATCAATGACTCCTTATACCAAATGCTCTACGCGTATAATATAGGGAAGAGGCGTTTGGAGTCTTTCCAACACCATCCCTCAGACATGATCTCCATCAACATTGGCGACATCGTCGCCACGATTGGCCTCGCTTATCACATAATCCGCGTACTCTCAAATAGTCGGCGGGCACCTGTGGAGCACCAAGCTCTCTCCCAGGAGCTCATCTACTTCGGCGCCATCCTCGATAGGACGAAGAGGGTCGCTGATACTCTCCCAAAACGCTTCTCGCCCGCAACGGATCTTCAGCCCTCGATCTCTTCGGCATCCTTGGTTATTCCTGATTGTCTGGATACCGTTCATATCAGCGACCTATGTTGCAGCGTAGACGAATCAATAGCTCGATGTCACACCTTGTTGGAGGCGTTTAACGCTCGAGTGCAAAGCTACGACGTCTACCTCTCTGGAAATGCTTCTGCAAACCCGATTGTGGCCACCTGGAAAAGAATTTGCTGGGCCGCATTGATGAAGAAGCACGTTACGAAACTCAAGACGAAACTCTCGCACGAAAGGGAGTCTATGACTCTAATTTTATCGTCTATCATGCTGTGCGAAGACACCTCTTTCTCTCGTCTTTTAGAGTTTGACTTTTTCTTATTAGCCTGACATCAGACCATATGGCTGAAATGATGGCTCAGCAACTTTCCATTGCTAAACAGACTCGTCTATCTATCCACCAATTGCATCTACTGCTGGACAACCCTAGCGAATGTGTCTGGCTTATCGACGTCGCCTCCAAACGGATCAGGCTGCCTTTCAGTTTGTGCTCCACGTGGAAGGTAAGACATCTTTCGGCTACTCTTCTACCACGTCGTGGATATTTGGACTCACACGGCCTTATCAGTCATTCGAGTTGGTTCTTAAGTCGTACCTACGAGGACAGGACTTCACTCAGTGCCTCAACCATGACGATCTCGAATTCATGAAGGAGGATAGTGACGAAATCATCAGTCCAGAAACTTGGGACAGTACGATCAAACCGAACTCTACCATCAGCATGAGCGTGATCATACGGAATAACGGCCAAATGTATTATCAAAAGTGTCCCAGTTGTGATAGGCATTGCGCGACCAGTCCCGGAGTCCCGGACGGGAAGATTGTATGGTATGTTGTACTTCTCCTTGAATCATTTACTCGATGAAGAAGAGGCCCGTCCTGTGCAGTTCCTGCGGAACAATCATCCGCGTATCCGAACAGTTAGGTGCAGACGGTTCAGACGTCGACCAGGGTGCCACTCCACAGCTGCGAAGAGAGGCATTCCAAAGGAATTTGAAGCAACTGCGTCGATTTCGTGTTATAAACATGGTGAGTAATCTGCCTACAGTAGCAAACTCAATCGGTGATGGATCTATGGAAGTTGCCTAAGAAGGTTTCAAGGAAGCGATCCGTCGTCCATGCTTTTAGTATGTGCGTACTTCTCTGGCCTATTTGTCGACGAGCTATCTTTGACGCTCTTGCAATTACAATACCAGGGATATACACAATAGCCATCGATTTCGACGAGCTCCCGAGTTGGTGTTCCTTCGCTCTTTCTCCGGTTCCTAACTGATTCTGAGCTTTCAGAGTCGTATTTACCATCCCATCAAAACATAGCTGGATGGTTAGCGCTGAAATCAGGCATCGGCGAAGAGATAGGATCGACTGTCATCCTCCCGTCATAGAGGCTGGAATATGAGCCTAGCGAAAAGAGTCATAGCACAAATAGCCAGGATTGATCACTGCGCGATTGAACGATGTTGCTCTATTTTTGAACGTCTGCATCAATGGGGTAGTGGTAACCTGGGTCGTTGCCATTTGTTCATGATTCGACCCGCCGCGAGTTCGATTCTCGCTTGATGCACTTCGCCACATACGCCTTCCTCTTTTTGATTGAAGTCCATGAGCCCCTGCTCCAGTTTTGACACGGGAAAATTTTGAAATGGTTGCCATGTCTGTCTTTGTCAATATGTTTTCACTGATGACAACTGCTCAAGTGGAGCGTAGTCGTGATTGACAATTGAAAAAAGACATATCACGCATAATGCGACCTCAATGACGGGAAAAACGCCATGTGTACGCGACCATCGTCCATGCGGGTTGGGGCAGGTTGGGGCGGGCGATACAGTAGAGTCAGGGTCTGGCCGAACATGTGACGGAGATTCCCCTATTTGCCAAGAGTTGGAGCTCATTGTCCGAAATTCAACTTTTCCCTCTCACCACCATCCTCCAGGTAGCGTTTGTGCTCCTACGCTACCGGGACTCTTTCTCCCCGTTTCTCCACCACACTCTTTTGAAAATAGTCCATTCTTTTTTATCGCCAAAAATGATACAACATAGACACTCGGCTCGTGAGGCACACAGGAGATCTGGCGGTTTGGTCGCGCGACAAGGGCGTCCTGTCGCTGGAGACGATGACGACGAGGTTGAGACCCCCAGGAGGCCGGCCAGACCTTTAGCGACGACTACAGCTACAACGGACCCGTTCTCTGTGCCGTTGGGCCGGACAGTTGAATTCCCAACCACTAGTGCGTCGAGTCCCTTATTTTTTGCGTTTTGAATGACTAATTTTTGGATCTCAATTAGCGAGCGTTAGAGTGGTGACCCCGACGACGACACGCGTGGTACCCCCGCGACTGACGAGTTCGGCCGTCTCCCCGCCTGTTCGTGGGACTACGACTACTTCATCGGTTTTGCGGTCATCATCCTCCCCTGCAAGAGTGGTTTCGTCTTCGTCAGCGGTTAGTATGACTTTACACAGTCTCAAGAAAAGACCGAAACTCATTCTATCGCATAGGCATCTGCCAGACCTCGAGGTACTGCATCGTCTGCGAGTAGAGTTTTAACCACGTCCTCTACCACCGTTTCAGCTTCATCCACTGCTATCGCTGCCTCAGATGCACCTGCGTCGGTCAACAGCGGTGCCTTGGCAGGTGGTGTGATTGGCGGGATTATCGCACTCATTGGCGTCACCTTTGCCATTGTATTTTTCATGGTTAGTCTCGGGATTTCCTCGATCGCGTGCTTGCGTTCATTGCTAAACATCCCCATAGCGACGCTATCAAAAGCGAAAGCAGGACGTCGCCTTTCAGGCTTCTGCCTTCCGACGCTCTGCCGTTCTCCTTGATGATTCCAAATCAGACCCCCCNGCCGCCCGTCGTTCAGGAGAAAGTCACCTATTCCCCAAGGAAGCCGTTCGGTGCAGATTTCAAGTACCCTGCAAATTCGCCCGTTACCGGATTTTATGGGAGTCAGATCCATGATGGATATTCGTCGGGACAAGTTAATATTCGCATTGACACCGCATTGCCACCTGCTCCAACTGTAAAGCCTCCTGCTCTCTCACCGGGTCCCTCGCCCTATGCATACCCGCAACCACCTTCGTATTATCCTGCCGCTCAGCCCTCGCCAACTTCCCCCGTGTCTACCATATCCGCTCTACCAAATCCGTATGAAGCGCCTATTGCGCCTCCCGTCACCTCTGTCCCTTTGACCCGCCAGCCTTCTCCCCCTTCGGCTGCCGCTACACGTGAACGATCCACGCCGTCTCCCGTCTATGGTATGCATGGGCAGTACGTCGACGTTGAACGTTCCTCGTTGCCCCCTCCCCCATCCGCACGTGCTAAGCCTGCGCCGGTGAGAAGAAAGTTCTATGTACAAAACCCAGGATCGGACTACGAGTCCGACATGTCTCCTTCGCCGTCGCCTATACCAAGATCTCAGCAAGCGACGCCTAGTTCGTATTCCACCCAACCATCCCAACAATACGAACACCAGCAACCGCAATACCAACAGCGACAACCAGAACCACGACCGTCGGCTGTTAACACAGCTCAGACGAAACGTCCCGACACTGTTTATTCGACTATTTATAACCCCGATGATGCGTATGGTGGATTCTGATTTCCTTGAATTTTCTTGTGAAGCGGAGACGCTCAAAGGATATGGAAGATTGTGAAGGATGTACTCTCTTTTTTCTATGGTTCTTGATTCCCTTTTTTCTCTCCTTGTTGTAAACCCTCTCCCCATCGCCCTTCTCCGTCTTTTGTTGTTCTTCGCCATCGGTACGCTCTCTCTCTCTCTGATAACAGAAGACAGGACCACCGATGTCTAATGATTCCCTTTGCCTCGCGGGCGATGCTGTCTCCCTATCTACGTTCATACATACCTGCTACCCCTTTTCGATACCATTATTGAGTTCATCCCTCATTTTGTCTATACACACAAGCAATATGTATACCCCCACTTTTTTNGTCCTTGTAGTACCTACGTACGTAGTCAGGATGGAGATCCTTTTCATTCAGCCAACGAATATACGTTTTCATCCATTCTTTCTGAGTGCAAAGGTGTTAGGTTTCTGGGTTGGGGAGTGGTGTTTGATGCGACCGAGCTTTGCTCGAAATGTCGTAGCGGACCTGAAAAAATTGAAAAGTTTCTTCCGTGTTTCGTATAAGTGTGTCAAGAAATTACAAGCTAGATCTCGAAACGAGAATCACTCCTCACTGTCTACTACATCTTCAATCACCCAGTGGTCTGGTCGTTGACGTCTGNAGCCCCTCACGAACAATCCTCGAATGCCTTCCCGCTATGACAGAGTTTGTCGGTGACGCTCGTGAACGCAGAGTAAGGATCCTATCACAGCATCAAGTCGCTGACCGGGACGAAGCAAGAAAATGATGAGACATACATTCTTGCGGCCTTGATAACGAGTGAGGACCTCGCGGTGAGACTGCATGTTCATTAGACATTGGAAGTAAAACAAGCTACGTACGACGACCTGGGCGAGATAAACGTCAACGACTCGAACTAATTCAAAGTCGTCGCGGGCTTACGTTTGTAAGGACCAAACTGAAAGCTAGGCAAATTCCATCTGGATAAGGATTCGAGGATGAGGTCCGCACATATGACTGACTAAACCAAAACAGACCATAATGTCCGAGTCCTCTTAGCAGGGCAGAGATTCACCGTTAAAAAATCGAGCGATTACCTCGAATGGATGTCTCACCGGAAGTAAACTCCAGCAGCTACAGTGTTGATGGTAAGGACAATCCCAAAGTTACAGAGGCCTGCAATGTGTTTATGCGTTCAGCTGGGCTAGGGTGGTTTGAAACGATGGTATCCTACCTTGGAAGACGAAAGTCTGTCCGAGCCTGCTATCGAGAGTTTGCGTCCGAATGGCATGCTGAAGAGACGATTGCCCAGTGAGGGCCGAGCATAGGGGGATCGGAGTGGTCGCTTACTTTGAGGACAATCAAAAGCGACAGGAAGTCCAACAAGGCCGTAGTACCCTGAATCAAATACATCTAATGAGAAGGCTATGAGTTCGGGTTTGGCTCACCAAAACAGCCTATATGATGGCAGCGTAGTTCAGGATCGGTAATTGGACGGCGCAGCGTTAAACATACCCCCATGCTAGCAAATTGTGTTTGCCTGATGGCGCCGGGGACGCAACCCGCACGAAGCCACTCGTCAAGAGGGCTTTGTCTGAGGATGTTGTTCCAAGCGTACGTCCAAATACTCAACGCAACAAGAGCGGCGTAGATTGGGAGTAGAATCGCAATCACTACCGTCTGGCGGCACGTAAATGCATACGCCCGCATGAACATAACACCTAGTAAAAATTATGACGTCCGTCTGAAAATGGAGCATCCAAACACAAGCTGACCTTGCGGGAATATTTGCTAGATTTTAAGGAATGATGAGAACCAGGGGATTCTAATGGCAAACGATTCTGGAGGTAAACGGACCAGAGGGATAAGTAGCACATTCACGACCCTCACTAAGGGCGAACACGCATCATGCGACAGATCAGGATGCCAGGCATACGCATACATGATTATCGGCCATACTGCGAGGGGATAGTATCGACAGAGTGAGTATCCAATTTTCGCCGTGGTCCATGGGGCGGAGTGTATCTAGGCTCAAAAATCAATTTCAACATTTGAATGAGATGACCGCGACAGGAATATGATGCTCACAAGGGTGATTTCATCGCCTAGCCTGATCGGAGCGCAGTAAGAAATACTCTTGGTCACTTGTGACGTGGAAAGCTGAAGAGACATTGACGTACATCAGGACCCAATCATACGCTTGAAACGAATCTCCGGACCCATGTCAGCGTAAACCCATGAGAGTGCGAAATAGGTTTGATATTCACAAAGACCTTTAAAAAGTTGGGACGGATGAGTGGCCGCAAACCGAAAGCAATAAAAAGAAATGGACCTGATATAGCAAATCCGAACCTAAAGCCGCTTCGGTAAGAGAATTTGAAACGGAAAGCTGGTGGCCAGTCTCACCGTTGAGCATCTAGAGCGACAGACACGTTATTCCATGGTCCCATTTCTTCTCAAGGACTCCGAGACGGCGAGAAGAGGGATGAATGGGTTGAAGAGAGGAAAATCCGCGCAAACCCGGAATAAAGACGCATGGTAAAGAAGTTAGTGGTCCAGGGATATGGCAGATCATAACCATGATTTGCAAGCACGTCTCTTCGAGCGGTTGTATAGGATTATCCCCGCCAACATGTGCAATCCGAAGGCGATTCACCGCGGAAATTGACAATGTCAACACAAACGTCCAGCCCTGAGACCTTTATGAGCATATAAGTAGGCCAGACATCACACAGGCATGGGTGGTAGACGTGATGGATGATGCAGCGATATGACCGTGGTTAATTCTGACGCTAAGTAAACCTGAACGAAGGCCAACAAAAAAGTAACTGCGGGAGCAAGAAATGACAT